>JBAMBO010002744.1:0-293020 GCA_037044535.1 Lordiphosa magnipectinata | reverse complement strand
CAAGTAAAGAACTTTATCACAATAAAAAGAGTCTATTGGGCTAATTTTAGTTATATTGCAGACTTATGATGCTTTGCCATTTGGCTCACCATCAGAGGAATCGATAGTTCCAGTTGTGGCTGAGCGTTTTAAGACGCCCGAGCCAGCCAAAATGGAGCAACGTCCTTACTACCGCAGTAGTTCACAATTGCCACAGGAGAATAACAATGAACGGTATCGCAGTACCAATGATTTGAGATACAACAATGATGGTTATGCCTTGGATCATTATAATTCGGGTCAAGTGACGAGGCGACCAAATTTCATTAATGAACTGCGAGTGCTGCAACATGTAAGTCAAGCGAAATTATGTTTGTCTTAAGCAGGGCTCTATCATCGATGGGTAAGCTCAACGGTCGGCAGCATAATAAAACTGTGCGTTTTGGGTCCATGTTCGAGAGACGGTTCACTACAGGTTTTCAGCCTTGATAATAATGTTCCTATGTTCCTTTAGTTAAATTGCTGTACAAAAAGGACAATGGTTTGTGATCTTCTGATTTTATCAATAATCGCTAGACAACGATTTCAGGAAGACCCGCTGAGTTATGTGCTCATCGGTCATTCGGCTTCTGGTGTCAGAAACCACACTTTTTATAGCCGAAGCCAAGTGTGCCGATGGCACGGAGCTTCCCGGTATAATAAGAAATGACAACGCCAAGACAGAAAGCACTGGCAATGCTTCTTTCTCTTCAATCCAGAACTTAATAGGGTCCCGTTCCAGGATAAACAATGGAAAATTAAAATTCCCACAAATTCCAAGAAGTCAATATCATTTAGACTTAGATCATCGTAGCGATGTCGCTTTGAAGTCGCACACTTTTGTTTGAAGAGAGAACAACATGCGTGCAGCATGACGATAGTCGTAATGCTGCAAGCATGTTGTTCTGCCTTCCAATTCAAGTGTGCGACATCAGAGCGACATCAAATTTCAGGCCTTTTGGTCGTGAAATTGCTACGATGACGATACGAGCCTTGTGCGGACGGCCTCACATATACCGTTTTTAAAGATGGGCAGCATTTCAGCCTAGCATTTCTATGCATTGCTTTTAAGTGCGCCTTTTTATTTGTTGAGTTACCACTGGTCTTTACAACTTTATTGCACAGTTTGCACTGCGATTTCTGTGCAACAACTTTAATAAAATAACTTTGAAACATTTTGCTTTACATGTCCAGAGCACATGAAACAGTTATTCGCAACAGTGTGACCGAATGCTAAAACAAAACTATCTCCAAAAAATATTCGATTTTCTTTGAAAAATATGCGATAATGATATTTGTCATTTTAGGAAAAAATATCGATATCTACGTAATCTACATAATCTAGGGCATCATTCACTAAGCACATCATGTCATTTCCCCTTGCATTGAAAGCATTTTATTAAAGAATCTTTGTCACAACAAAAACAATAATTTACGCTTAAATGAAGCTTTCCTCCGCATTATCAGCAACTACATCATAATCATCATCATTTTAATAAGAACGAACTTGTTCTGTTCTGGATGTGTGTTTTTAATGTTTAGGATAGTCAATTAGCGTAAATATTATTCTAGGTACTTAAATTCGCGTACCCCCTTTGAAGGTTCTCTCGAATATCTCCATTGCATACATATTGCTAAGGGCACACCCCTTCTAAAGCCATGATGACAATTATGTTCCATGGGGCAAGAAAACTAGACTTTTTCAGTATATAAATGAGATGATTTTCATGTGCTGAACACGAATCTGTTTTCGGAAATGGAAATTTGAGCCTAAAGTTGCTTAAGTGACTATTTAGACCTGGCTTAAGAGCGTTTTGTGGGGAATCCATTCTTTTGTTTTGAATCTCGCTGATATTATCGGAAAGAACTACTCCTTAACTTTGAAATAAACGATCACTAGCAACTCTACGATTTTTTCAAGCGAATATATACCATTTTAAATCAAGGCTGCATACCTCTATAATTTTGAAGAAGGTTCGGTCCGGGGGTTCGAACCCGTTGTAAAGTCTAAGGTTCGGTTCGCGGACCGGTTCCTGGAACCCCTGAACCCAAGGTTTTGATTAGAACCTCGGTTCTCTTGAACATTAAAGAATACTTTCGATTTATTAATACTTATTTTTTAAAATAATATTCTTTATTTCAATAATGTAATTTTAATTATCAAAACTCGGGTCTAAGAACACTGCAGCCAATATTGGTACTGCGCTCATAATAGAAAAACATATATCGAAGCACTTAGATAGTAATATACAATGTCTTGCTGAAGATATTAGAACAATTGCTCGACATGAAAAGAAAGCGTAATACAAATCACTTTGTGGTAATTATGAATCCTGCAGCTTTAAAAAAGTTTTATAAATTGGCTGCAGCAAATTACATATTATATATGGAGCTCTTTAAAAGAACTCTGAATGAAAAAATATTGAAGAGTTAGAAAAAGTTTGCACATTTTGTAGGTTGAGTTCTATCGCATCACACAGTCATGCACTGGTTTTTTCAATTTTTCTATATGCAATAGATTTCATATAGTGTGAGTACGATGTTTTGTGTGAGAACTCTACTAATGTCAAACTGAACTTCCTTAACAAATCGTTAACTACTAAATTTAGAGTGTGCAGCACAACAAACTGCAATTATAGATTTCTCCAGGGAACCTATTGAGGTAACTTCGCATCGCCAAAATCAAGAAATGGTTTTGATTCACTTGAGCAACCTTCATCAACATTACATTCTTCATAGTTGCTATCATTTTCTGCTCTGCAGTTGTCGTTTAAAAGATCTCCTGCTGCTGTAACCATATTCCATCCATTATCGACGGTGATACTATAAATCTGACCTAGAGAAATGTCGTAGTTCTCAACCCTTCTTGCAACCCTTCTTGATAGCAGTCAGATTACAAGAAATTTCTTTTTCCCTGTGTGTGTCGTTGGAAAAACTACTTAATTTTGTGAACCAAACCTAATTTTTCGAAAAATTGGCCCGTTCGGGTTCAGGTTCGAGGAGTCAAAAATATTAGGGCTTCGGTTCATGGTGCGGTTCGTCGGACCCAAAAAACCCGGACCGGCTTGCAGCATTATTTTGAATACATGTGTCTAAAATTACAAAATTGTCAAATTTTCAACAACACCCATTGCATACTTATGGGCAGTACAAAATAATGTTGCATCCAACACATGTATTCAAATTGATATATCTTCGTTTAAGAAAATCGTAGAATTTTCAGGGTAGTTTTTACGATAAAAATAGAAAAAATCTAAACGTAAAGGACCATTTCCGCATACAGATGCCACTGTTTGGTTGCTCGTGTAGGTCGTCCAAATTTAAGTCAAAAACTTAAGGTGTGAGAAGACATTCCGATCATATTCCTGCCTTGGTGGTGAACTTCTTAGACATTGCTTCTCCATTTCATACACAAAAAATCAAAAATCCATCCCAAACGATGTCAGTTGTCGGTGGATCCAAGATTTTCCAAATCAAGTACGAAAGGAATAAATTGACTACGGATTTTCTAGTCTGGAATTTTTATTTTTGTCTTGATCCTGTCTTTAGATTAAGTGAGCTCGGAAGTTTGCATTTTTCATAAATTGGGATTGATTTTAGCATCTCATCCGAACTCTATTTGAAAACACATTTCTTTTAGAAGTTGCAAAATGGGAATCGTATACCAGTTTGGAAGCCCTCTTGGCTAGTAGTTTGTAAAGCATTGTAGTTTTTTTTCAAAGCACCGAGCTAGCTCTCTTAGAAATGATGGCTCTCAACGTTGTTTTTTTTTGCGCTAACTTGGAGAGTTAATGCTGACACCTTGAAAGTGTAAGCACTAACCACTTGCCACTCAATGCACATGAAGGGTTATGACTCAAGTGAAGTGAACTACATGATTGTCTGTAGACAATGTGCTTACGATTACTGCTTGTTGCTGTACCCAAGTGCTACACAAGTCCGTGTAAAGATCGCTGCATATCCAAGAGAAGCTTACAGGGTACATTGCCTTTATAACCTTTCGTTCTTTTCTTCCATTTCAGCAAATCTCTTCGCCGTTTGATTTGCCACATGACTCTTTCAATCTCAAGCACGAACCGGCACGTGATCCGGAAACCGAAATGCACATCATACTCAAAGAACTGGAACTGTACAAATTTACCGTAGAAGAACTAGAAGCAGCACTTAAATATTGTGCACCCGATACACATCCGATTCAATGGCTACGCGAGAATTGGCACAAATTGGTGCAGACGGTGCAGAGTCTGTCCACCAAGTATGGTCAGGAGAGGGGTGAAAATACCATAGGAACCATTTCTCAAAATGAGGCACGAGAAGCCCTACGCAATTCCAGTGGTAATGTGTGGCAAGCCGTAGCCGATTGCATACAACAGAGGCAGCAAAAGTATCGCAAACTGGCAGCCAAGGGAAACTTCCTGAGAGATGACATCGTGAATGCGTTAACCGCGCATCAAGGTAATGTGGAGCAGGCGCTATTGGAATTAAATCGTACACAACTCAAACCATTTCTAATGCGTATCTGGGGCTCACCGAATGGCGTGGAGAATGAAAGTGGCCCAGCCATAGATACCAATTCCGGTTAGTTTGTAGCTCAAAACTCGCACACACAATCATTGTTCATCCAAGTCTCTATCTCTCTCTCTCCCAGATATTCATGATTTCCTCAACACACACGCTTTGGACTGCTTGCAAATGCCACAGGGAGTTGGCGAAAGTTTTAGCCCCGCCTTTGATTCAAGTCCCTCAAAGTCCACATATGCCACCCCAAGTCCCTATCAATTGGAGGATAGCACACTTAAAAATCTAGAAATATTAATTGGTAATATGGAACAGAATCAAGCCAAGCAAAATCAAGAAGTGTTACGTTCGATAGAGAGCATGCTGGAGACATTCAAAGTTAAACCGGAACAGGAATACGAAACTGATCCGGAGGTAATGCGAATTTTAACCAAAAGTCCCATCAGCACGCATAAAGTTATGGAGGATAAGTCTGCAGAGGATGTGAAAAAGTTTGTGTGGCAACATATACAGGATATAGTACCCAATTTGGTACAGCAAGTGGAACAGGAGTTGAAAGAACCAGAACCGGAACCGCAACCAGAACCGAAACCAGAGCCAGAGCTAGAGCCGGAGCCGGAACCTTTACCTGCTGTTGACCCAGAAGTTTATATAATGGAGGAGGTCATCAAACCCAATTTAAGAGAAGCTTTTATACGTGAGGAACTGCCACCAAGTTTTATATATGCCACTGAGATAGCCAACTTTAAGTTGGAATTTGATCGTGGTATGGAAAGATGGCATGAATTGGAATGGGAACCCATAGATTTGGAAAGTGCTGAGCGTATTGTTTATAAAAGCTATAGAGCGCCCGAACAAGAAGTTGTTGAAACAATCAAAGAAGAACTTAAGACCAAAGCAACAGAAACGGTGAATTTAGCCGAACAGCAGGAGACTGAAGCTGTAGCTCATGTGGACCTTAAAGAAGCGTCACCACAGCTCAACGTGAAGGTAGTAGAACAAATTGATGATAAACCCAGCACTAGTAGGGAAGCACTTAAAAGGAATAAGAGATCACAGCTACCCAAAAAAGGCCGTTCACGTGAACAGAGTCAAAAACCCACAAATCGTACGAGACTACCGAAAGAAGATCAATCTTTAAGTGCAACAGAAGAGCAAAGCAAAAACAAGGGAGAAGTGGCGGAGTTTAAGCACTCTAAGGAAGGGGACACTACAACAGAGTCAGTAAGCAAGGGAAAGACGAATGAAATGATGAGCGCTTTACCTTCAGTTGATAAAGAAGCTGTCACAGATGTACCAAAACTAAGCCAACCCAACTCCAATATATCAAGTACCAAACAATTAATTGAAAGTACTTCCCAGTTAAGCGAAGCAGAAAATCTGTTGGTGAAGGAAGAAGTTTTGGATCAGGTTCAAACTGTCGAAGACCAAGAGAAAGCAACTACTTCCACCCATATTTCAACTTCGATTGTAGAAGTTGAAGCGACTGCCAAGACTACAGCAGCCCAGGTAGAAATTTTACCAACAGAGAAGCCAGAGACGCAGCCCCCGACAGTCGAAGCTAAATCTACAGCAGAGAAGGCTGATTTGCATACTCCTGTAGCCCAGGAGGAAACTTTAGCAGAGATGCCTGAGTTACCGACCGCTATAAACCAAGAAGAGAAGCCCGAGATGCAGACTTCTACAGTTCAGGCAGAAGCCCCAACTGAGAGATCTGAGCAGCAGACCATTGTTGTTCAAAAAGAAGTTCCAGTAGAGACACAAACTTCTCCAACTCAGAAAGAAACTCCAATTGAGAGGGACGAGGAGAGGTCCCCTATAGTAGAAGAAGGAACTCCAACAGAGAGTCCAGAGCTGCAGACCCCTACAGCTAAGGAAGAAGCTGCTGCTAAGAAGGACATGATACCGATCGCCACAGACTTGGCAGATGTACAGGCAGAGACTTCTACAGCTCGGGAAGAAACCCCAACAGAGAAGCCCAAAATGCAAACACCTGCAGCCCAGGAAGAAGCTCCAGCAGAGATGCAGTTAGAAACTTCAGCAACGAGGCTCGAAATACAAATCCCCCAAATCCAGGAAGAACCTCATACATCAGAAGCTTCAGCCGAGAAACGCAAAGTATCAACCCCTACAGACTTGGCGGAGGAACAAAATTCGAAAGAAACTCCAGCAGATATGCTAGAGATGCCAAACCCTACAGCCCAAGCCGTGATGCAGAAGCCCACAGCACAGGATGAAACTCCAGCAGAAGACTTGGCGGAGGAGAGTTCTACAGTTCAGGAAGAAACTCCAGCAGAGAGGTCCGGGCTACTAACCCCTGCAGCCCAGAAAGAAGCTCAAGCAGAGAGGACCGAAATGCAGATTCCTCAAACATCTAAAGCTTTACCAGCGCAACAAGCAGCATCCGAGGTTGCTTCCACAATTTCAACCAATCACAAACACAGTCCCAAGCGTTTCTCCAAGATACCCGTGAGAACACTAAGCACCAATAGTTTGCGCAGCGAAAGCAGAGCAGGCAATCAAACCCCTACAGCAATGGATGCAGTGGAACAGGAAGAGTCTGTCCAAAAAGAAGAAGTGACCACTGTATCTTCACATTCAGAAGAACAGACTGTTCCCACCACACCCGTGGAGTCCGACGAAGTGTTTGAGGATGCTGCCGAGTTTAGTGGTGAAGCTGCTTCCGATGCGGAACTATATAGTCTGGAAAGCGATGAGCCGCGTTTAGAAAAAGACTCTGTCCCAGAATCTCTAATAGCTAAATCAGCTAGCAACGTTTCTCTTAGCTCTCATTCCCTGCCATCAGAATCCGAATCCGTTTCCGCTAAAAAGGCACTCAAAGAGTTTATACCTTCTGGAGATCCGGCAAAACAAAATCTCAGCGAATTGGTAGAGGATACACAACGTTTGATCAAACAAATGCGAGATGAGATAAGCATGGATGAGTTTGAGTCTACCGATGAGGATGAATACTCTGATGAATATTCCGATGAATATGATGAGGGTGAAGAGGAGGAGTGGTATGATAGCGAAGGCGATGAAGAAGAAGAGGGTGACTTGGATGAGGAGCGTACCTCGTTCATAGAAGAGGCCTCAAGTGGTGATGAAGGCACTGAAATTGAAGATATAATGGAAGTAGATGAGGAGGAGGAGGAGCAAGAGCAGGAGCAGGAGGCACATATAGAAACTGTCATAAATCGTTCATCCGTTACACCCACCAATCTTGAAAGCGAACAGTTGGAAACGAGTGAAATGGTTTCTTTTACAGCTCAAGCTCGTGCTCCTCTACAAATATCCGAGAGAGTGGAGACTCCAATCATAACCGCACAACCCCAAATAGAAGTGGAGGACCCATCCCAAGTAAATTTCGAAACCACTGAGGAATTGGAGGCCCTACCCATAACTCCTGCTCCACCCCTAGTTGATTCCGAAACCCGTCCATTGGAGCCACCCGTCGAAACAGTATTGGAAGAGCCCAAAAAGGTAACCCAGGAAGCATCTAACATTACACCCAAGACCAACAAATCTACCACAAGTAAAATACCCAAACCCACAACCGATACTAACCCTGCCAATAAGAAAGTACCGCTGCGTTCCAAATCCTTTTCGGCTCCCATGGGTATCTCCTCGGTGAAGCGCATACAACAGGAGTTCCTACAAAAGCAAAGTATTACCCCCAGTCGTGTGCCCTTGAAAAGTAGTCCCACCTCCAAGAAAACCATTAGCGAAGCCATCAATCGTTTT
Organism: Lordiphosa magnipectinata; assembly: GCA_037044535.1. Classification (NCBI taxonomy): domain Eukaryota; kingdom Metazoa; phylum Arthropoda; class Insecta; order Diptera; family Drosophilidae; genus Lordiphosa; species Lordiphosa magnipectinata. Next base: position 284,740 of record JBAMBO010002744.1, on the reverse strand, counting down.
AATTTGAATACGGAGGGACCCTCTACCAGTGGAGCAGCTGCTGCGGCTGCAGCTCTACTTAAGCCACGCACTCAACCCCGCATACCCAAAAAGAAATATCATGAGACTTGCTTCTCTGATGATGACTACGAGACCTCAGCCAATGAGGAGGAGGAGGAGGAACAACTCGGTGAATCTCTGAAGGCCGAACTACTAAAGCGTAAACTAAGTATGCCCGTATTTCGTGCCTATCCTAGCCTGCAAGAGCCGGTTATAGAGGAACCAGCGGTGTGTAGTCCACTCCAGTAATAAAATAATGATTTAATGTCTTACTTTGATACTTCTGAAGGTCTTAGCCCGAAAGTATGTGGAACAGGAGTTGGTCACCAATATAGCCGAAGCACAAATTGCCGCCACTTTGGTAAACATGAAGTTTCAAGAAGATGTGGCTTTATGGGCTGCCCGAGAGTGCTCTGATTTAGATCAGGCCATATCCATGCTTCAACAGGAATGTGAACTGTGCATGAATAGCTATCCCATGAATCATATGGTATCCATGTTAAAATGTACGCACAAATGTTGTAAGCAGTGCGCCAAAAGTTATTTCACTGTACAGGTGGGTTGGACAAATAAGCAAATAATGTCCGAAAGAATAAACTACTTTCTTTAACAGATTACCGATCGCTCGATTAACGACTGCAGTTGTCCCTTTTGCAAGTTGCCCGAATTAAGCAACCTAGCGGAGCATGAAGATGAACATCTCGAGTACTTTTCCAATTTGGATATTTTCCTCAAGAGCATTTTGGACATTGATGTACATGAGCTCTTCCAGCGCAAATTACGAGATCGCACTTTACTACAGGATCCCAACTTTAAGTGGTGTATTCAATGTTCCTCGGGTTTCTTTGCTCGTCCCAAGCAAAAACGTCTGATATGTCCCGATTGTGGTTCAGTGACCTGTGCCCAGTGTCGCAAGCCCTGGGAGCGACAACATGAGGGTAGCAGCTGTGAGGCTTATTTAGAGTGGAAACGTGAAAATGATCCCGAGTTACAGGCACAGGGTGTACAAGAGCATTTGGCACAGAATGGCATCGATTGTCCCAAATGCAAGTTTCGCTACTCTCTGGCCAGGTGGGTACCTTTAATATCTCAATTAGTTCTTAACCCAGTGCCTGTTCTGTCTCACTTTCTCCAGGGGCGGCTGCATGCATTTCACCTGCACTCAGTGCAAATTTGAGTTTTGTTATGGCTGCGCCAGGCCTTTTATGATGGGCGCCAAGTGCAACATCTCTCCGTATTGTGCCAAATTGGGTCTACATGCTCATCATCCACGCAATTGTTTGTTCTATTTACGTGACAAAATTCCCATGCAGTTGCAGTTTTTGCTTAAGGAGCAAAAGGTTTCCTTTGATACGGAACCCAGGGAAATGCAAAATGAGCCAAGCAGTTCATCAAAAGCCAGAGCAATGGCACGTTGTCCCATACCTTTGCAAAAGGAGACACCGCAGGGTCGTCTAGTGGATACGGTGTGTAACAGTGAGGTGGCTGACAAGCATGCGGGAATGTGTCGGTAAGTGAATATAATGATTGATTTATTTATACTCAGCAGAATATATTGAAACGGTATTTAGAAGATATCTTAGAAACCGACTGATTGTTGATGCTTTCTTTTATGCGTTAGAAACCACAAATCAGCCTAGATTTATAATACCCTCTGACAGAGCTGTAATGTAATCATTACTTTTCGTATTTATTTACTTTTCATTACTTAAAACACAATTTTTCGGATAATGAAAAAACAATTCCTGATTACCATTTTTTAATAATCGTAACTCTAACTTGTAACTATAATTATTCAGTTAATACTACAAAATTTAATTACTTTTACAATTACTTGAATAATTGTACCTGTGAAGTGTGATTATTGAGTAACTGTTGTTTAAATGTTAAATTATTATGTTTTTGCAGGTGAAAATTTTTCACAAAAAAATTTAATTGTTTAATTGTTGTTCCAAAAAATAAGCTAATAATCACAAGCACATTTTTAAATGAAGGTAGATTGAGGGGAAAATCAGGATTTATACTAATTAAATAATAATATGTAAACATATGCAATAAATATGCAAAAAATGTAAAATTTATAAAAATGGCGTAATTTGCAATATTTATCATTTGCTTAGATTATTATAAAGAATAGATCGACGGAATATATAGACGGTTAAATAGAAGTTGTTGACCAAACGATAAATACCGCGATTGTTGCACATTTTTTATATGAGCTTATAATGGTCCAAAAACCGAGAAATTTGCCAACTTTTCATTTGAGTATTTATATTTGAGTATATTTAAATTTATTTATATTTGAGTATTTTTCATATGACAATTGATTATTATGCCGCCCTAAATATTAGGGCGGGTCAATTTTTTTATGCGATAAGCGTATAGCAGATTCGGAATCTGCGATGAATTCTAAGAAAATTTCACGAAGAAACCCCATGTCTAAAATGAATTCCTAGCCCCCGCTGCGAAGCATGAAAATTTAACGTTGCAGTATATTTTGGTATATTGAGTTTTGTACGGTTTTTTTAAAAAAATAATACATTTTGTAAAGATATTATATTTTATTCTGATTCATTTTTTTATAATATAATTTATAAATAATTTTGTTTTTAAATTAACCAACAAATTTTTTTTAAATTAAATTTTTTTTAATAATAATAACGAAAACACGCCATACACTGATGAAGTGGAAACCAAAAGTCTATAACTTTTTGACAATAAAAGATATAGGTTTGCAATTTGAAATATATATTCAATATAATTTGGAAATTTAAGGTATTCAAAAAAAAGTGGGCGTGGCACGAAAGGGCGCGTAAAATACATTAGATGCCGTTTTTCTTTATATCTAAAAATTTACCAAATTAATGGAAACAATGTTAAGTCACAATACAAAACGCTTATGAAATTGTTTAATTTTCACTAATTTCATACATTTATTCAACTTAATATTAAATATAAATAAAGTCAATTTTAAAAGTCTTGCTTCGACTCGATTTGTGGATATTTTACACGACTTTCTAAAGTTACTGACATAACGTCATCTACATTGTGCAGCATTACGCGTCGTGCGACATTTGTCAACAATTGCACACATCGTTCGGTTCCCTGAATGTGGGATGGAATTTCTGGATCTGCCAGTGGTATTTCCTCAGAATTTAAATACTCCAATAAGTGTTCATGTGGAATGTTAAACGTTAACGGAGGTGCAAATAAGATGTCGTCTTTATCTAAGTCAACTAAATTCATATAATCGGTGCAGACGAAGTTAATTATATTCTTTTTATAAGACCTGAGCTATAGGCGTATCTTGTAATTTTTCGCGATAGTTAATAATTTTGTTAATAGCATTTTCTCGAACAGATTTTCTTTCATCGAAAAGCATTGCTAACAAAATATTTTCTGTATGGGCAAAAAATGCAATTGTTTTATAGTTCGCTTTGTCCACAATTTCTCTCGAAGATTTTTCGGCAAGAACTGCGCTGAGCTCGAATAAAATTAAATAAAAGTTTACTGCCTGTTATACCACAGAGTTATAGAATTTGACAACTTAAAATACATTGGTATGTAAACTCTTCATAATGAAATTAGTCAACATTTTTAAATTGTTTGATGGTAAACTACTAGCGACATAAAAGCGTAAAATTCTGCTTGCTTTTGTCAACCAGCGCGAATGAACAATTTTTCCACGGTTTCATGTTGGCGACATCCTCTGAACACGAACCTGTCCGATACAGCTTTGGCTATTCTATATAGATAAAAAACGTCAGTGGAAAGATTTTTTTCATCTTTACTTTCAATAGTTGGAGGCATATTCCCAAATGAAATGGGTTCAAAATGAGGTATAGTCTGCAAGAAAATGTTTGCTTTAAATTTGATGAAGATGTATTAAAATTTGGTGCTTACCGGAAGTTGTTCACATGTCTCAAGTAACTTCGCCAAAGTGCCACAAGCAGTGGATGGTCCACTAGTCTTAGAATTTTCTAAGGCATTGTACAAATGGCGTAGTGGAAGTTCGTTGAAATGTAGCAAACAAACAAACCAATGTAATGGTTTACTTGAGGAAACTTCAAACTTTCGAATTACTCCATTTTCAATTCCAGTATTGGTAGGTTCTCCATCACAGCAAAATCCTATTAAGCCTGCTAGACTTAATTTTTTTTTCCTAGGAGAATTCGCAAAGCTTTTTTTGCATAGTATTGGAGTCTTCAGCGTCAACTTTTATGTGACCCAATAACTTGCTTTGCGGTTCCTTAAGAATCACAATATGCGACTCCTTTTGAACCCGCGGGTGGTATTTTCCATCAATTTCTCTTCGGGTCAAAGCATCACTTTTTCTTCCATCGTATGAAAAAGCTTGAAAAGCTAAATCATTTTTCTTCATGCGACGAATATATTCTCTGAATTTTATTTTTTCTCGACCCACTTTGGAATTATCCATAATAATTTCTTCGCCATTTTCATCGGTAAACCCAATGTCTTTGCCGAAATTACGTGTATCACTATCGTGTTAGCAATAGAGTTCCTCTGTTACATTCAAGATCAGATCAGTTCTCTGCAGCTGGCATTGCAAACTCGATTTCCGATTCACGCATTAATGAATCAGAATAAAATGTAATATGTTTACACAATGTAAATTATTTTAAAAAACAAAAACCGTACAAACCTCAATATACCAACGAGTATACTGCAACCTTCAAATTTACATGCTTCGCAGCGGGGGCTAGGAATTTATTGTAGGCATGGGATTTCTTCGGTGAAATTTTCTTAGAATTCATCGCAGATTCCGAATCTGCTATACGCTTATTCACGTTTTTTTAGCTCCATACAAATTGACCCGCCCTACTAAATATACTCCGATAGCTGGACGGGAAATGTAGACCGAGCTGTCCAAAAAATCACAAAATGTCCAAAATTATTATTTGAGTTTAGACTTTCCGCGAATTTTGCAAAAATTTATGAGTTTTGGGATTCATGTAAGCTTTGATAGATAGCGGTAAAACGGTCGAAAAAGTCGCGAAATTTTTGAAAAATTGTATGAGTTAAACTATAATGAAGACGGGTAAATTGACGTGGTACAGATCCAAACGGTTTTCCAAAAAATCCGGATATATACAAAATTGTATGATTAGTTCAGATTATCACTGAAGATATTATATTTGGCAATTAAAGACGAGTTAATAAGAGGTGTCGGTGAATCGGTATTAAAGAAATTTGAGCACGAACACGGGTAAATCAAGCTTGTAAATTGGAAGTGTAGATCATATGAAAGTTTTCGATATAGTCTAACCAGGGCTTAATCTATTCATTTCTTATCATATGAAAGTTTTCGATATAGTCTAACCAGGGCTTAACCCCGAAACGAATTTCGGTTCCGTTACCGGTACCAGTACGTACCGAAATGGATGTTTCGGTTAAAGGTTCGATCTCGGTTTTCAACTAATTTCGGTTTTCGGTTTCGATACGGTACCCGGATTTATATTTCGGTATACCGGTACGTACCGGTATAAGTAGTGCTTATTTTTAATATTGGATAAATTAAATTCTGAGATACAGCTAATCCATTTTATTCCTGTGTAATAAAACGAGTCAAAATTCAATTCAATTGTAGTTGAGTCCATACAACATCTTAGCAGATTCATTATAAATTTTACGCCAGAGAATAGCCGTTCCACGCTAACTTGCGTAGCTGGAACAGAAAGCAAGACTTCTGATATCACATACAATTGTGGGAACTTTGTGGATGATTTTCACCACCAGTTAAGAATGTTTTCATGGTTTTGAACACATTTAAGTATGAAAAAAGTCTTAATGGAATCCAGTAGCTAATTTGTTGACACAAATGATGTATTTTTATCACTAAGTTTCTTTTCCTGCAATATCATATCAAAATATCATATATATCATATCAAAAAGTGATCTCCCTCGCTTTCTTTGAGTTTTTTTTAACAAACGTTTTCGCTAAGAGGACGATTTTTTTTAATATTTCCAATATCCAGTGTATCCATATGAAAAATAAAAAAAAAAATAAATAAATAAAATTGTGGCCACCTCCGCTGGTTCTAATATGAGTACAATTTCGCGAACTGCGTCCCACTCTTTCTGGTGCAGAAGAAAGTCGCTATCTGCAGCCGCATAACTGGAGCAAAGGTGGAAGATATCTTCCGCCTGCAAATATTTTAGCATCCTGTAAGTTGTTCTCCAACGCGTGACCAAAACTGCGATCCGGTTTCGTTCCGGTGCTATCGGTTCCTTTAATAACGGTAAACGGTTCTCAAAAAAAAAATTGGTATTTCGTTTATTTCGGTTAACGGTTCCGGTTCCGTTATTGAGCCCTGAATCTTACCAGTGGATAATGGTATTGACGCTATCTGTAATAAAAGTCAATATTAAAGGAAGATATTTGCTTGATCCGTCGACAAATTTCGAAGTGCTTGAAAAATTATCCAATGCTTAATGAGACAAGCATAGTCAGCCCCAGTTGAAAGAATGTGTTCATCCGCAAATATTATACACGACTCAAGACGCCATGCCCTTCCTGATTTTTTGTTTGAAAAACTAGTTGTAATGAAGGAAAACATAAATTTAATGGATAATATAAAATTGTTATTATTTTCAAACAAAAACATGTACCTTAATATAAACCATGAATGTCATAATTGGGCTTATAAGCAATTTCATTTTACACCTAAAAAAACACTTCAAGCATTCTTAATTCCAAGTTACAATTACGATTATTAAAAAATGGTAATCAAGAATTGGTTTTAATTTTCTGCGAAAAATGGTAATGGGAATTCAAGTTTACAGCTCTGCCCTCTGAGACTAACATAAATACCAAAATGGGGATACAAAATTAGGCATTAAGAACTAGAAGCTTGTAATAAATAAATAAAAATTGCTCGAACCCATGTTTAAGTTCTACAGTTCGGTTCGCTGACCAATACCTTAACCTTTCGAGTCTAAGGTTTCGCCCGGAACCTTGGTTCATAGCATCTTTAATCAGGGATGCAAACCGGTTCTAAACCGAACCTCTGCTTGAAATTGCAGAACAGAATCGAATTCCGAAATAGATAAAGGTTCGGTTCGGTTCATTTCATCGACTAGTTTGTTGACGTAGCGACTAGCTTAAGTCAGGTTAATTTGAAAAAATGTATGCGGTAAATCAACTATACGAAAAGGCTTGGCTCTTTCTCTTGTGCGAAAAATTATAAGCACACACTCCAAGAGATTGCGAGAGAAGCTTGGCTTGTTCCTTTGGGGCTGTTAAGCCAATTTTACATTTTTTACATACCAAAAGGCTGGCATCGTTCTTGCATCTTGCATCTCTTAAGGAACCGATAACTGTCGGGTTTTAAAATCTATAATAGTTTCCCTCAAAAACTGTCTCTTTTTCTCCTAGCACTCACTATGTGGAATATTTAGCTGCCAAAGTGGCCAAGGCTGGTATCGATCCTCTGCCCATTTTCGATCTGTGTGACTGTGTCCAAGAGCTGCGTAGGCGTGGTATTGCTCTACCTGAACGTGGACCCTGGGACACTGATGAAATCTACAAGAACATGTGTTCTGAGGTAAGTTTTTTGTTCGTCTATTCACATTAAAATCTTAGTTTATTGATTTCCTTTTATTTGTTTGGCTTTTGCGTGCGCATTTATTGAGTTTCTTTGCACGGAAAAAGCGTTTCCTGCCACTGTTCCCTATGATTCAGACTTAATACGCCTCCGCAAAATCAAACGTCTATCTATCTGCCAAACTAAATTTAGATGTCGACTGACGTATTTCACACGCGTCTTAATTGATATTCGTTTTATTATTATTTAATTGTAAACAATTTGGCATGCGAATTCGAAAAATGTTTATAAACGTTTCCACCCAATCTCTCAATCTATACTCTACTTATAGGTAATCAAACAGCATATTCCACTGAAATCGGCCTAAAGTGGAGGGATGAGAAGGGGAGGCCGCTTGATGGGTGGCCATTCAACCGTTCGACTGTTGCAATTTTTCATTCATTTTTATGATTTATGGCAAACATTTTTATAGACATTTTTATATACATACATACATACTCGTACATACATACATTTTAGACAGATCGTTAGTTATTAGAAGGCAAATCTATTTGTTTAGTTACTAAGCAGTTTGAAAATAGTTTCTTGCACAAGCCGCAAAGTGAACCACTATGACGCATGACGTGGGCATAAGGTGCATCCCAAAAACGCCCAATAAATCGAAGGTGTGAGAACTCAAAACGTACAAGATGGTTTATTTCTACAATTTTATAAGCCAGATGGTGGTTTTTGTTTTTTTTTAATTTCAGTAATGCAGTTACAAATTCAACACAGGTAAGTTTTATATTTGGAAAACAACGAAAACAACTTAAAGAGAGAAAGTACTTCTTAATTGTAGTTTTTTTTCATTAATTGAGATTAATTTTGAGCTATTTAAGCCTTTAATGCTAGAAAACTGAACTGATCCAAGAACCTACCTAAATCTCTAATATTTTTAAAGAATTTTGAAAGCTTGCTACCTTGTTGCAAAGTATTAAAGTTAAGTAGTCTGCCCCTTTAGAATTTTAAAAGATGACAATGGGCGTGTTCAACAGAACAATTGATCCCTGAGCAGATATCAGAAAAAAAGTATGCATCGAATAGTTTCTGCTATTGGAAGGAGTAGTATCACTTTAAAGTAGCGCACTTTTTGTTGATACATGCTAATGTATCATGATACCTCAAACTGGCTAATATGATGCCGCATCACTCGAGTTCAGTAGGAAGATTATTGCAAATTTTTACTTAATCAGGAGCATGTCCAATGATTGAAAGGTACTAAAAATTTCGTTGTTTAAATTTTGATCTAGTTTACGTGTAGTATGTGGAATGTTATTCTAAACTATTAGGCTCAGTCGCCGACTGTATTAAACATACAATATAAATAAAATTTCTTGAGAATTCGTTTTTCCAATTTTGTAGTTTTAAGGTGCAGTCCAAAAATCATACTTGTTCACTTATCAGAGCAAGTAGGGGGAATAAATAGAACATAACTTTTTCTTAAAATTTTAATTGATCATCTAAATTTTCGACAAACAAATGTGTGCATGACTCTGAAATCCTACAGATAGGAGGAAGAATAAAATTAACATACTGCCGAGATTACTCTAATGTATAGTACGTTCATTAGAATGGTCCTTTCAAATATGATAATGTTTCGTACATATTTTCAGACTTTTAACTGTGGCGGGGATGCTCCTAAAAAATGTTCTTATCACTCAAATGCAATGTAACAAATCTTAAAAATAGTGAAGAGGGCCCGACTTCGACGTAACCGTAACTCAGGGCATGAAATGTTTAACCCTCTATCTTGGTATCATTTTTTTGTTTGGTAAATACTGACATGTCAAGCTAAATTTTGAAAATGTAAGTTTAAAATGTTGTCTTTAACGTTCACAAGGCTAAAAAAATCGTGAAGAGCGACTTTAGACGGTCTTGCCGTTATCCATGTAATATAAAACACAGGTATATATTTTTGTATCAAACAAATTTTATTAGAAAATAGGGGGGAACGAGTACAAATCACAATATTTTGTGTGCTGGTAATCCCAAAAACAATTTTTTGTCGACTGTGGCACATAAGTAAAGGTCGCATTTTGAACAAACGACTTGGGTAATGGACTTTTTGCAGCGCTTGCACTTTTTTTCCTTTTCTGTACGCCCATTTTGGAAAGTGACATTCATGACATTAAACCGATCCGGAACTTCAGAGAGATCCCTTTTTCCAACATACACACCTGATCATATTAATAGGTACACACATCAACTCTGACTTTAAGGTAACAGAAAACAGTTTTATTCATTGTTTCAAACTTAAAATTTGTTCTCATTGGTTCTTAAACTATTTGTTTTTAATAAAATAAACTTAATTGTAACATAGAATAATAATATAACATAAAAGAGATCACTTTGTGTTTCAGATACGTTTTTAGTGTGTTGGTTGCTTCATGTGTTGGTAAGAAAAAAAATTTTTATTTCCATTTTGTGTTCTTTTTTAGGTAAATTAGTATTTCCTAGCTTAGTATCCAGTGTATCCACCTCTATTTTTAGCCACTACTGCTATTTTTTTTGGCATACTTTTAATAAGAGCCTGGCAGGTCTCTACTGGTGTCTCATACCACAGTTTTTGGACACCTTCCCATAATTTTTGTTTATTTGAAAATGAATGCTTTGCCAATTTCTTTTTTAAGTCTCCCCACAAGTTTTCAATGGGGTTAAGGTCGGGGGATTGGCTTGGCCACTTCAGAACGTCAACTTTTTGGTCCTCGAAAAATTTAGATAACAGCCTTGATGTGTGTTTAGGATCATTATCTTGCTGAAATACCCAACGCAATGGCATATTTTCCGCAGCATACGGTACCATTACTGTTTCCAATATGGATTTGTACTCTTCAGCATTCATTTTGTTCGTTGTCTGATAAATTGGACCTACGCCGTACCAGGAGAAGCAACCCCATACCATTATATTGCCACCTTCATGTTTGACTGTTTTTTTTGTAAACCGTGGATGGAATTCCTTTCCATTAGGGCGTTGAACATTCCTTTCACAGTCATTCCCAAACAAATTAATCTTGGTTTCATCGGTCCATAATATGTTTTCCATTTTTTCTCCCCGATGCATCCTACCCAGTCTTTGTGGTCCCTTGCAAAAGTTTGCCTCATGGTGATATTTTTTTTTCTAGCAATTCTTCCTGGTAGGTTGGCATCTTGTAGTCGTCTTCGGATAGTTGGAGCACTAACTGAATTCCCAATTTCGGCTGCAATAGCCTTCGATGACTTAAATGGGTCCTTTTTGCTCAAAGTTACTAACTACTACTAATTTACCTTTAGTTACCAAAAGATCACTGATTACAAAATTATTCACTTGATACTTATGAGAAACGGAGACTGTACCTATTATTATGATCAGGCGAAATGTGTGGTGGACTTGCAATTTATAGAAAAGCTTTGATATACGGGGCAGCCCCTCTTTCAACTCTTTGTCACAGTGTGGCCAGACATTGGCAACAACAAAAAACCAAAAATTATAAAGTTGTCAACACAAAAAGTAAGAAAAAACCGTCTATAATTAAAAAATTCCGGTGTGTACCTATTAATATGATCAGGTGTGTATGCTGTACCAGACTATGGTAATATTGCCCGTCATACAGGTCGTTTTTTCTTTAAAATAAAGTCCGCTAGCAATTTCCCCACGGAATTGTGGAAGCTGTAGAAGCTGATCTACTTGTCAATCAATGCTTCAATCATTAACTTTTTTAGCATGCAATCGTTTGAATTTAATGTATGTATTGTATGAATTCGTATATTTTCGGGTAATTTGTGGGCGTTTGATTTGAATGAATCTCTTTCGCATTCTATAATATAGAGTGGCATTCCATACCAACATAAGTAAATAGGTGCCACGCGAACTCTCTTGTTATCTTTTCACAAAATTGAATTGCTAAGATTGATTCCTTGAATTGAGCCTATGCATTCAATGGAAAATCTTCTATATAGATAGGCGAAACCATAAGTATCACGAAGCAGAAACAGTTTGACTCCCACTTTTGCGGCTAGTTAGGCATATATTGACGAAGATGGTGTTTCGTCTTTGTGCTACACATCTGTTCATCGACACAAAGTCTGACTGTTTTTGGGATTGAACAAAATTGTCCGTTGAGTTTGTTAGACAGATAGAAGAGGAAAAAATTAAGGAAACGACAAGAAGGAATCTAACGCAGAGAATTATCAAATACAAAGCAAACAATAGGACAAGCGAAAAGGATGAACTTATACTAAAAATAGCTACGGACACGGAAAAATTCTTAAAATCACACAAAGATAGTCTGATAATAACACAAGCAGACAAGGGAAACAAAACAGTAGCCATGTTCAGAGAAGATTACAACAAGAAGATGAATATCATGCTATCCGATAGAACGACCTACAGAACATTGAGGAAGGACCCAACAACACAATTAGTTAGGAAAAACAACACGATGATAAATGAACTTTTTAAAAATAACCACATAGACATCAAACAAAAACACCAACTATACTTACTGTTCGGGAGGAAATGCCCGAAGAATATATGGACTACCAAAAATCCATAAGGAAAACACACCACTCAGACCAATAGCTTCATCTACAAACGTCCCTTGTTACAAAATAGCCAAACACTTAGGCTATCTATTACAAAACATGGTATCGGAAGACTACAACATATGAAACTCCATACAACTAAAGTACAGACTACAGGTACTTAAAATAGAGAATGACGAGATCTTGGTATCATTTGATGTGATATCACTATTAAATGCGCGGGATCGGAGGGAGAGAACTGCAACGGAAGTTACATAGGAACAACAAAACGCTCTCTGAGCACGCGAGTCAGCGAACACAAAAGAGACACTCAAAAAGGAAAAACAACAACAGCTTTAGCATAACTTATAAACAAAACAAATCACTCAGCTGACTTCGAAAATGTAATAGTATTGGACTTAGAACACAAATGTTAGACACTGTTCGGATTCAAAACTATTGATCATATCCTTGTTCACCTTTTTTCTTTCTTTGCGATTCATCTTGGAAAGATAAAATGATCCTATCATCACTACTAAAAGATTTATCTTCTTTTTTTTATGAAGTGTATTATAATTTTGCCCAGGAGTTTGCAAATCATAGAAGGAATCATCTCCGACCACATAAAGTATATATATTCTTGAGTTGATTGAACTAGTCTCTCAGTTTTAAAGCTATTCTAAAGCTATCTAAAATTACAGGGTGTGATAACTAAAGCCAAACTAACATGTGCGAAAAGTTTTGCACCAATCGGAGCACGCCTTCCCTCGCCGCCCTTATGATGCCACATGGCGTATGCGTAATTTTATTTGTAAGTTTAAAATTTTTTATTAGATAGACACTAAAAAATAATTATTTAATCCTAATTTCGCAACTATAGAACACTTTTTTGGTTTTTATTCAATTTGTGTGCTAGTTTCAATTCAATTGATTAATTACCATAATTTTCTTCTACATCTAATTCAAATAAATACAAATTTACTGATATTGTGGTGGTGTAAGATGTGTTTCCCAAATCTGCTAAGGCTCCGCCTCGCTAGAGCATATGTTCTCTTCGATTAAATATATGTTCAGAGAACTCCTTCTTCTCGTGACAAGATCTGCATAGTTGGGTGTTTGTTATTCTCAATTTGTACAGGTGGCTTCGCAGTCTGCAGTGGCCAGTGTAGAGCCCGTTCTTTCCTTGTTGGATTAACTTTTGGAATCTTTTGAGGTTGTGGTTCACTATTAATGCTTTTGCTTGACTCATCCCCCCGGTGTTTACCGAGGAGGTTGTTCTAAGCGTATTCTCTTTCTTTCTAAGGAGTCCTTTTATGGTGTGTTGGCCTTTGCCGCAGTAGGGTTCTAGGCCTACCATTGCGGTGGCTGCACCATTTCATTACCAGGGATATTACCGGTGATGAGTTACCACTTCTTCGCTGACCATAGTAATGGTCATGGTAGAAGAACGCCATTTTGAGTGCTTTAACTTAAAAGTGGAGATAGTTTTGTTGCACTTGGGCCATTTTGTATACTCTGTTCTGTATGAAGCGTATAAAATTTGTGCTTCTTTTGTTATTTTTGTCTCAACGCTAATATTTTGCATGTTGCTTTGTTCAAAAATGCAATCTGAAATCGTCTTTTTCTTTCCGATTGCTGGCAAGCCATATATACAATCTTTCCCAAAATCACGAAAATTCACGGAAAATGGGCAAAATTGGGCAAAAAGTGTTAATTACAAGTAGAAGTGCCTACTTCCAAGTACACTTAAGCATAATTACATTTTGGCCGAAAGTGGGCGAAAGTTAGTTTTAACTCCACAGTGCACAGGTGAATTGGTTAGATATTCTATGGCTAAGAACGTATCATAAAATAGATTAATGTTAAAAATTGAACAAAATGTATTAATATTATTTACATGGTACCTAAATTTAACTGTATTTTCCAGATTTTACACAAACTAATTGTTCACCAGCAGCCAAGATCCTTTATAGCAAAGTTGGGATACAATTTCCCGCTTTCTAGGTAAAGAAACAGGCGAGCGAAGATCGGACTCCGATAACTTTTAGTTGTTAAATTGTGGTATTTAAAGTATTCACTTTTAAAATATATATAAAAAAAACGACTTTATGCCAAAAATTTGGACATCCGGCACAGCTTGAATATAATTTTGTTTGAGGTGTGTTAGATAAAATGCTGTCATTTACAATCAACTTTGAATAGCATTGGAATTTTAAAACCATTCAAAAGAGAGTTTTTGTACCGTATTTTAAAGGTGGTTGCGCCTACAGTTTTCTGTATTTCCTTGACTTAAAACGCCTTAAGGATCAACACAGTTATTAGTTCAAAACTCTGTTATTTTAATAGTCACACCGACAATTCCACATTGGAAGAATTATTAAATTAGATTAGTTTCCTACCCAGGCTATCATTTGAGACTAAATTCTTATTACCTTATACATTACTTTTGACAAGGAAATTGGAAAAGGAAATTGGACCTAGGAAAGGTCAAAGCACCAGGAATTGAAAAATACTGAAGTTACTTGCCTGGCGCTTCATTTATCTTCCTAAATTAGGGTATATTACAGTCTTGCTTGACCGATGTTCTTCTCAGTATCCTTTTAGACTTTATGAGGTCCGTTTACTTATTAAACGAATTGCAATATTTCGTACTGTCACATGCAATATATTTGAAATTTTCAACAATTAACCCAAACAATTCGATCTACAAGGTGGGCGTTGCCCACGGAATAAACATCTTTTGTCACATTTGCTCAACCGTTGTTCGAAAAATTATTGCATACTTTTGAGCATTGACTTATTATTAGACAACACTCAAGTCGCAATTCCATAAAATTTTAAAAGCACATTTAGTATATGCCGCTCGATATTGCCAGAATGGCAAATTCGAGTCATAAATTATGCCCCGCGCCAGACAGCAACCAGCAACAACAAGACATTGAGAATTCACCGACGGGACAAGTTTCGATGAGGCGAGAGGATCGTAAAAACAAACCTATTTCTGTGCGATTTAAGTTAATTTATGCGCGCGGCACAACATGTTTTGCTTTTCAGACAGTTTTACACCAAATAACGACTAATTAAATAGGATAAATAAATAAATTTATTGAGCTATATAGAGAAAAAAAGACACATGCAGATCAACCAAACTGCAACTAGATCAAAATCTAAAACAAGTTTTCGCAGCGCGTGGCCTGGAAATACATATTTAAGAGACCAAATGGCCGCCATTTTATTAATAGCTAAATGAAAGAAATAAAAAAAAACAACACACATTAAAAAGTGATTTTTAAGTGTTAGCATGCGGCTCATAAAATAAAATCAACTTAAGCCTTTAATTTGTTTTATTACAAAATAAACAACAGCAAACAGCTACCCGAAACGACAATGAACTTCAAATTGATTACAGGTTAACGAACGGTTCAGTTAATCAATCAGTGGAAAACACTTGCCCTTGATTTATGTGGCCATTACATACATTAGTCAATTTATTTTGCAAATGGCAGAGAGCTAAATGCAAACAAAATGTCCGCCCACCGGCAGCACCTTGCCCATTTGTTTAATCAACCTTCTGTTCGTGCCCGGTGTGTCCGGTGTGTGTGTTTATTAGAGACAGATTTACGTACGGAGGCGTCACATCCTGTCCACACATGTACCTTTTCATTGTGCCGTTCCCTAACCCTGACCGCTGACATTCAGCAGCAGCACCGACAACAACAACAGCAACAACAACCGTCTAGTAACCTTCAAAACAACGCAAAACTATTAGCGTAACCCGAAATCCAAACAATAATAAATATTTAAGATTAAAATAATAAATATTTATAGTTAGCTTTTGTTTTTCACCAGTGTTCTAAACAATGTTTTGTGTTTTTCTTTTATTTTTTGCACAGCTTTTATGATGGTTGTGAAAATTTGTTTAGAAATTTTTCGATATGCAAATTTGATTTCGGAGCAGGCGGGCCAGAATTTCAATTAAGAATTTTAATGCAAGATAGCGGTATTTAGTAAAGTGGAAATAAGGTAAAACATTTTAGCCTTGGATCTTAATTAAACAAAGTGACCGTGTTGCCTCTCCCTAAATATTTGAAATCTGATGTCAACGCTGTAACTCCGAGGCATTTATTGTACACAGAGAAAGCAAAATATGCAAAATCTGCATGAAAATTCAGGAACTCTACACATTATAACCGGGATTTTCAACCCAAACCTTTTTTGGAGCTCTTCTACATTTTACATTTCTACATTCTACGCGTTTACATTTCTAGCTTTTCTACAAATGCTGAAATGAGAAAAGTAAAGGCGACATGTAGAAAAGCTACATATGTAAACGTATTGGGATTAAAATCGTGGTCAAAACGAGTAGAAATCCTACGTTATCATGTCCAAAAAACGAAATATAAAGAAGAAGAGGACCACCCACCCACCAAGTTTGGTTCTGAAAAACAACAAATTAAACAAATTTATATTTTTTTTGAACTCGAGGCCCTTGGACTGAACACGATTAGAATGATGTCTTGCACCGCGGATATCTAAGATATTACATGTATTGAATCTGCTTAAAAACATACACCAATAATTGCTTGCTTGTAATTCTAAAGTTCGTATTCATTGCTCGCTTGAAATTTGCATAGGTTTCTTGTAGATTTCCTACATTTAGCATTCAGCATTTAATATTCTTAACGTTTATTTAGAAAACTTACTTGCCACGTGTGAAAAGCAGTATTCTAAATAAAAAATATACAAATTCAGCACTAATTTTGAGCTACATTTTTCGTTTAGAACATCCAAACGTTAATGTCGAAAACCTAAAGCGTCCGTGGAAATAAGCTTACTTTCTCATGTCATGTAGATCCCACGCGGCATTTAACTTTTCTACATGCCGCGTATTTCTGAATGCCACGTGTATCTTTCTGTTTTCTACATTAAGCGTGTGCAATTTAGCAGGGCGAACTACGTTTCGTTTAGGAATAACGTTTCTGCGTACAAGCTAGACAAACAAATCTTAATGAAGCGTCTGAGTCGGATTCGAAGCCACCTGCAAGCAATCGATAAAATGAAAATACCACGTACTAATTCTGAAAACATCGAATTATTAATAATTTCATAAATATTTATCGAACTGGCTCGGCTGCAGCGCTCACAGATGGCAACGCGTCTAAAATGTATCTTGTATTGAATCTGCCTAAAAACATGTACCAATATTTTCTTGCACATCGCATAAATTTAAATTCTCAAGTTCGAATTCCTTCATAAATTATATAAATACGGCAAATAAAAATTTGCTCATCAAGTGTACTATTTTAATGGTAACTCCAGACCGGTTTTGTACCGGTGTTCAGGTTTGATTTTGTCACTCGTCCAAATGATAAAATTTTGTTCGACCTCATTGGCTTGCTCTTTTTTGCCTACAGCGAGCTTTACATTATGATGATAACTGATTTCTTTTGATCCAAATTGTGGACAGCAAGTGGTTCCCACAGTATGACACTATGTGTCAAACACAGCGGACTCCACTATCATCAAGAAGCGTGGACGATTTGAGGATGTGCTTATCTCTCGCAGGAGGAACCCAAACGGTGTGACTTGACTCCGCCAGACTTTTTCTTGCGAGGTTGTCAAAATCTTTACTAATAGCTATTGGATTATAATCTGTCAGCTACCCAGACCATCGCTCCCAGCCATGGAGCAATTAGTATTAGAGATACAATTTGTGCTGCCACTCAATTTTGAGAGGTTATAGTGCCCTTATATACATAGTGTCCATATATACATGCTTAGATACTTTATAGTGCCGGTGGATATCACAGTGGTTAGAGCGAGACGGACATATTCCCAAATGTACTTAGAGAGCGTAAGTGAGAGCGAACAGCCTACTAAGTCTTGAGTGAAAAGTTGTCGACGCAGTTAATTGTGAATTGTTAATCTTCTTTGTCCTAGCTATCTACTGTGCAAACAAAAGTGCTCAGCGGCAGCGAGGTCGACACACCGAGACTATACGCTCACCGCTGCGATGCTTAGCCAACAATGCCGCCGAGCAAAATAAACTTCGTATCAGTGACTACACACACATACGCAATGCCAATATGTAAATGTCTTTTTTGCCGACCCCTAATATATGCCAAGGGTAAAGGTAGCTTAAGTACACAGTCGAGTAGTGTTGGCTCAGTCTTGGGCCACTTCCACAAATTTTTACGAAAAGGGATTGAAGGGATATCCAATTCTCTACTTTTTTCTGCATTACTTTCAGAGCCTATCGAAGCCGCCGAAAAAGGTGCTCGATCACCCCTTGTAGCCTCATAGGCTGTTATGATAAGATAGCGAATTTTGGTCAACTCAGTTGAGTACGCCTTGGTGGGTTAGCAGAGCGAAACTAAATTTTCTTGGTGATTGGGGAAGTACAATCCCGCGATTGTCCAGGCACGGCGAGCGATATAAAAGAAGGCAATCCGTCAATCATTTAGTTGAAATCCAAAGCTTTATTCAAAACGTGTTTCCATTCCACGTGTTAAAAAGCTAGACTATTACAGACAAGTCATCATCGACAGGAATATATGTATCGATAACTGCCCTAAGTATCGAGTGCTGTTCCATGGAACTAGTTCCGGGAGTCTGCACCTAGGTTCGCTACAATATCTACACATTTCCCCTTAATCTACATGTAAAATCAATCTTTACTATTGAGTATTCCACTTGAAAACATCCAATAAAAACACTTTTTCTATTATTTTTCATCCATATAAACCCAGTTTATGCTTCTATATATTTTTTTTTGGTTGTTTTTTTTTTGGCATTGTGTAGTTACATACTTGTACATTTATTACATAGGATTAAATAAACTCTTTTTTTGTTTTTAATAGTAAAAGTCATATGCATATTTCATAGAACTATATACAAAATCTTTCAAATACACACAAACATTAAGATACAGAGATAGTGGCTAAATAAATTTAATTTAGGGATAAGTTTATAGATAAGCTATGTTTAACAAATGTACATCTATTAATTGGTCATACAATGCATCATCTTAGGTTTGCTAATTAAGTATATGTGTATATAAATTCTATATAATTGCATTAGTTGGTATCTCGTATAGTTCTCTTACATAAACTAAGTAACGCGTAAATCACACATTATTTATATATACATACATATAGAATTTCTGTTTAAAAAAAAAAATCCATCGTACCGGAAGACTAGAAAAGGTAACACTAGTGGAAAGTTATCCGTGATGTTTTTTCTTTTTATTTTTGTTCGGGGGTGTTTTACTAATTCTTACTACTTAAATAGCCATAACAAATTGACTAATTTTCCAAAAAATCTAAAAATTCTACTGCAATAGGTCCAAGGCATGCAAACTCTCAACATCTGGATCAAAATTAGCATCGCATGTGGAGAGCCAATCCCAGACACGCCTTCGCACCATATTCTGATCGATGGGTATATCAAGACCATAGCTAGACATCATACGCTTGAATCTCAATTTATTCTCATCTCCCGATAGTCGACCCTCTCGCTGATTAAGATAGATACACGAATCCTGATCATGCTGAGTGGGTGAGATGAGGGTGGCCGACTTTGAGGATGAAATGCGACATTCCACCCAACGGTCTTTCATGTATTTGGTCACCTCAGTGATCTTACAACGATCCTCCGGATCGTGACTCAAATATTTGCGGAAACAGCGCATTAAACGTGGCGAGAATCGACGGAAATTATCTGGCACTTTGGTGGTCTTACGCTGCTCATATTTCATAAAGTTTGCATAGGCCGCATCCTTGACCCAATCGGCGGACTGCCAGGGCGGATTTCCCGTCAAAATGTTGTACAACAAAATGCCAAACTGCCAAGAGTCACTGATGGGCAGACACTGGAATCGCTCGTTCTTGATCAATTCCAATTGCTCGGGCGGCACACAGCTGGTCCAAATATGCTTCACCTTGTGCACCAGTAATCCCTTCTTGGTGGTGGCCCCAAAATCACATAGCTTAACCCTGGCAAAATCTGGTGTGAAAACTAAAACGTTCTCAATTTTCAGATCGCGATGTACCAAATTCTTGGAGTGCATAAAACCCAAAGCCGAACTCAACTGCTCCGAGATCAATTTACATGCCGTCTCGTGCAGACCATTGGGTCCTATATTGGAGGCCAAGTCACCATAGGGTGCATGCTCCATGGCAAACACAAAATAGTCCATGGTCTGAAAGGCCACAGCATAGGCGCTTAGAATATGCCGATGATGGGAAAGCTCGTAATTGTAATGGAATTCCTTTTGGAACTCCCTAATGGTGGTCAATTCGGCATGCACGGCCTTAAGAGCCACCAAGGTATTGGTGGGTCTGTGGCGGCAAAGTAAAATCTTGGCAAAACATCCCTCGGCCAGAGTCTTTTCAATATTGTACTGATCGGCAAAGGTCATCAGTGGTAATTCCACATCGGGTATCAAATGGATTTGTCCCCCATCATTCTTATCCGGTTTCTTGTAGATGCTGCTGCGACGACTAACCGATGCACCAGGCACTTCCAGGCGACCAGTACT
This sequence comes from Lordiphosa magnipectinata, assembly GCA_037044535.1. NCBI lineage: Eukaryota > Metazoa > Arthropoda > Insecta > Diptera > Drosophilidae > Lordiphosa > Lordiphosa magnipectinata. The sequence continues at coordinate 264,058 of JBAMBO010002744.1, read as the reverse complement.
GGTGCTGGTGGGTGTCAATGGAGTACTGCAACGCTTTTGGTTGTTGTGATTGGTACAGGTGCTGCTGTTGTTGTTGCTATTTCGGCTATTGGTGCTGCCACCATCGCCAAAAGAGCGACGCAAGCGGAAGGAAAAGGAGCGTTTTTCTGCAAAACAAGAAAAGAAGAAGAGAAAATTGAAAATTAGTGGAATGTTGCTATATGAAAACAATTATAAGATATGATTTTTAGACTGAAGATATGATTGCAAACTGATCAGAATTCCCAATAATTTGGAAAAAAGTTCGATATGTAATGATTTTATAACTCAAAATCGATTTGATTTTACAGTTGTACATTGACAAGATAAGAAGAATCTGCGCTGTCAAATTCAACTGATTAAGTACAGTCCTGACTTAAGGCCTCTATGGACATGCGAAGTAACGAGAGGTTTCATATAAAAATTGAGAGAATTAGAAGCAAAAGTAACGATTTCGTTACAATTAACATTTTGCATTAGTGCAGCTTAAAATTAATGTTACGCTTAGCAGGCTAATGTTACGCTTAAAAGCACATTTGTGGAGTCTATGTTAGTAGGATGTGGTCCTAGTTATATTTTGAACAGTTGAACTAACATCAAGACATTAGCGATCATCGAGAAGGTAAAACTAACTTCATTTGGGTCGAAAATTAGTTATAATTAATTACAGTTGCACTTGCATCATAAAAATAGCAACAATACAAAAAAAATGTTTTATGCTAGAGTGATAAGTATTATATCCAAGCATTTTTGTATATTTTTTGCAGCAGATAGAGAAGTTGTCATTTTTTTCCCCCAAGTAGGTTGAAAATACCACCGAGTTCAATTTTCGGCTTAATTGTTTCTAATGTCTGGTCACACTAGACTTATGTTCCGGTTTGCCCATGTATTGTGGCTCATCCATCAAATATGGAAAATATTCATAGAGGTATGCCAAATAAAGGTTTCATATATTTCGATTTGCTGATAATGTGTATTTTATTGCGTCTTATTGCGTTGTTGCTGTATTTTTATAGCGGAAATCCAACACATGTAATCGTATCTCGTGGAGTACAACATTTTTACTGCAGACTACTAAAAACGCCAAAATTTTTCTCAAAAGTGTATAGATTAATGTGTAATTTTTAAATAATTTCAAGTTAATATAGCTTCAAATATTAGGATTTGGGTGCAGATTTTGATAGTGTGATAGGTCCTTTAGCAGGATCATTCGTTTTTTTTTTGAAAAAAAGGGGATTAAAAACAAATTATATGTTTCAGTTAAAGATATTATGTCTTCTGTGTGCTACTAAGTTATAGAAAAACTTAAAATACAACACCCTTTTTTTCAAAAACATTTATTGTACCGATTTTAACCATTATATATGTAAAAAATAATCTTTTAAAATCGGTATATTTACTATTTGAAGCTATAAAATAGATAGATAGATAGCTTGAAAAAGTATAAGTACTAAAAATGGTCTAGTATGGAAGGTGGGGGTGGGCGTGGTCCGATCGGTTTAATTCGGATTTAGTTTATGCATTATCTGAGCCAATTTTGAATCCGATATCTCAATATTTTGACTTTTTGTCACATTTTTGGGCTATCTGACCACTGTGCATTGGTCAAGACCAACAGAAACTGTGTGAAACCATCCATGTGATTTCAGATTTTCCGGGCTTTATTTACAACGTTTTTTACACTCACATAAGCATTACTATTTACATGGAGCAATGAGTATTAGAGATAAAATTTGCGCTGCCTCTCAATTTTGACTGGCTTAAGCGATAGTGCCTTATAAACATTGTTTAGATACTTTATAGTGCCACACAGGAAATCACAGTGGTTAGAGCGAGACGGCCACATTCCCAAATGTAGCCAGAGAGCGTAAGTGAGAGCGAACAGCTGACCGAAGCAGCGCAAATTTTATCTCTAATACTCATTGCTCCATGCTATTTACATTATCACTATGTGTTGTCTCTGTCCAGCGTCCGTCTGTGTCAGCGTCCATTTACTACTAATATACTAACGCCTTGTGCTACTGCGTTCTCCTCTGCTAGCGTCATTCATCCAGTGTGACCATCATGTCTGTCTTAAAACACCTTAACTTCAAAATATTTATCGATACATCCACAATTGGAGGCTACCTTTAAAAACTCCAAAGACTTTATGGATACCTCAATTAATGAGTTCAATCAATTCCCATAAAGCAAAATTAACAAATTTTGTTTAACAATCAAAGTAAATCCCTGTTGATTCGTTTCATTTTGATTTCCTTTGAACTTCATTTCTAAATATTTTGACAGTCTGTTCTAATTAAAAATTCACATAAATTCCATTTTATATGCCAAGCTCATAAATCAAATGCCAATATCTTCCTGTTCAACCACTACATACTTGTATGTATACATTTGTTTGTCCCAGTCATAAATTTAAGTGCATTTTTTTCGGTATATAATTTGTTGAAAAATCGAAAAGAAAATATCCACGCCAGCAATGTAATCGCCAATTAATTTCAAACACCTCCCGCCCAACTATGTCGCACAGTGACATAAACTGAAATACGAGCGTGAAACGATCAAAAAAACACGTCAAAAACAATTCGCGGTAAATTTCAATATTTTTGTCTAAATCACATCACACCCCTATAAATGTTGTTTTGGTGGCCGTTAACGAATTTCCAGCTAAACCGAAATATCTATAGATCTGTCTCTCTGTTACGGGGGAAAAATCAAATGATTTTGTTCGCTTTGCCGGCCATAAATTGGTGGTGGTGGCCTGCAAATTAAATCAAAACGTAGGTAGGCGGTGCCAGGCCCCACACTACGCAGACTTTTAGCTTCCAAAAATGACTAAGACAAAGTGCTGACGTCTTTTGGCCCATATACTCGTATGTGGCTCCCTACTACATACTTATTTACTCAAAATTTTGCACTAACTTTGTCACAGACAATTTGGCGACGTGTCGTCTCGATCTTCTGATCACTGGACGTGGGTGTGCTTATATTGTATCGTTTTGGGTGGAGGGTTGGAAAAGATGAAAAGCGACTTTCTATGTTTTGCGTTGTGTCGCGTAAAAATTAATAATTCACACCGTAAACAAACAAATGGCCACATCAAAAGTTGGTTATAAATCATAAATGAATAAAAATGATGTTGAAGTAGAGCACACACAACAAGCTGAACAAGCTGTTACTTTATGGGGGAGCACAAACCAAAATAAATGCAGCTGTTGTCAAGGGTAGGGTCAAGGGCAAAAAAACTTCATAAAATTGGGTTTGAAAGTAGCTGAGCATAAAAATTTAAAAAAATAAAGAGAGGAAAGCTAACTTCGACTCGGCCGAAGTTTATACACCCTTGTAGTTCGTTTAATTTGTATAGTTATAAATGATTTTGATTCATAAACAATTTAATTTTCGTTTCGAACAAGGTTAGCCAAGTTATTTCCAAAACTGATGCTGCGTTTACATTGGGGCACAGAGCGTCACACTTCAGTGTCACAGTGGCACAACGAAATGTGAACGGCCAATGCCTTGTCAAAGGAACGAGTACTTTTCAATGTGAACACAAGTACTCATTTGGCGTCACAGTGGTTCTGTGACCGAGGGTGGCACGTTTGTGACCACAATTAATTGAACAGCTGATCCAATGATTAAGCTCAAAATTAGCTCATTTGAACTATTTTTCCTGTGACTTTATGTTTTTTTTTTTCGACATAAAAATTTTGATGAATATGCGTCATTTTTAGAACTTTCGTGTATTTTTATAATTGTAATTAAATTAAATTTTTTATCTGCAAGAAATGAATGTGCAAAAGGCAACAGAGCTAGTGGCGTGTGCTGTGATTGCTTTGTGGGTGCTGGACGAAAATGAAGATGATGATGAACCAAAGGCAAATCGCTCATGATGGATCGACAAAATTAATTTGACTCGAGGGAAAGAAGGAATGTTTGCCAAGTTGAATGCAGCTCTTTTGTTGGAAGAAAGTAGATGGCGACTTTTCGTGAGCTCATTTCACCTGGCGATAGACTAGCAGTGACACTGCGCTATTCAGGATCCAGTATGACATCCCTCTCATACTAGTTTACAATGTCAAAGGCTTTGACATTCAATTAAATTGTATTGAATTGCTGTCCCAGCGCTGTGACATGCAATTTCTGTGCCGCCAATGTGAACTGTTTTGACTTCTGAGTACTTTTGGCGCAAAGGGTCACAGTCGAAATTGTCACAGTGTGACGCTATGTAAGCCTAGCCTAAGCAATAGATGGATCCACTACTTTGGCCATGTGGTGACATACCATGTCTAGGCCAAGTGTGAACACAAACCAACTCTAGCCTAGGGTGACCGCACACTATCCTGGGCTAAAATACCATGACTTAAGCTTGGTCACACTAAACAGAGTTGCCAGTATACTTTAAACTTATCAAGAAGGCTTTGACTTTCCTTGCCACCAAAGAAAAGTAATTTTCTGCATTTGATTGACCGAAGCAGCCAGAATCGTTTTAAACTCTGACAAAATGGATGATGCCGCACTGATTGAATTTATGACTTTACATGCCAGTCATGTAGATGTGTACGCGGAAACCTACAATCGCGAGGAGGTAAATATTTAATTTGTAATTTGCATTTTAAAAGCGCTTAATACAAGTGTCACCTTAGTCCATGGAGGAGTTCGACCGTGAACTATTGGAAATTCTTGGTGAATGTCCTGAAGGTGTCGAGATGAAAGAAATACAAAAGGAACCGGAGACGGCCCAGCCAGCCGAAAAAACATTAGTCAGCAAAATTTTTGACAAGTTGGAAGCAGAAAGTGTAAGTAAGACATAAAAAAATTAAGTGACATTTAAAACAGAGTTGTCTATTTAATAGCAGCAGCTCCAGCCAAAGGAGTCGATGGAGCAGTCACAGCCTACCTCAGAGGAGACTTTGCGCAATCTAATGCCACCACCGTCACCAGCTAAGACATCGAAATCACACAAGCTAACACCAAACACCACTAACACCACTCCAACTCGTCAACCACCAACCGAAGAGTCATATCGTCCCCTATTTGGTATGTGGTAATATTTTCACCACAATCACTAGCACCAGGCATATCTTCATGTACAACAACACTTTCAACACCGAATGCAAAAGCCATACAACTCCATTCAACTACCTCCACTATTACCAGCTGCTGACCCGCTAATCCACCAACACCAATTCCAAATTCAAACGCACCTGAAACGTCCATTGAACAGCACAATCACTAGCGCCAGCAGCTTCTTCACATTCTTCTTCTTCTTCACATTTTCAACACCAAAAACGAAATACAACATATTGGTAAATTTATTGGTATATAACATTTAAGTACTCTGGTTCTGGCTCTGAGTTTCAATAGGTTTTGGTAACCGGTTTGGGATCAGGCTTGGTTTCCTGTTTATTTCCCCGATTACTTATTAAGTACGCAAACTGGTTCGGAACGGAACACTACAGCATCAGTTGCCTTCAGGTTCTTGTAATACCCAAACAGAACCGGGAACCGAACCCCGTTTAAGTTCAAACCAGAGCCAGATCCCAACCCCCCTTTTTACTTATTGATTTTTTTTATGAAATTAAAATCACATCTAAAACGCATTTCAAAGGAATTTGATTTTCAGATTGGAGATACAATGGCAAGGTTAATAACTATAAAAGTTGTAAGCATAGCTGAAAATCTGTAAAATTCCGGGGCTTCGAAGTAATCGTGAAGTCGAGGGCTCAGTTAGTCGACCAGTTCCTTAGCTTGTCAATCTTAATGTTCTTTTTGGAACTTTGGTTCATAGCTTCTTAGATCGTTTAAGATTTTTGACACTATTTTCTGCTTAAATTTGAGGTCGAATGGACCATATTCATTATTGTTATCCTTTTACTCTTTCACTGCTTACAATCTTCACCTTTTCTGTGGCTTAAAATGCGACGCTAGTACTGAAATTTCATAACTTGACTTTTGCTTTAGTTTCCTTCTCGAACTCATAGTTATTATATTAAAATCCGAACTTATATATCAACTAAAATCTTGTTCTTCTTTATTGCCCTGATAGTTGCATCACAACCGTTTGACGGCCTCGGTCTCTGCTATGAATGCCTTCCACTCGCGTCTGCTCCGTGCGAGTTGGCACCAGTTGTTCACACCAAGGTGTGAAATGTCTTTCCGCACTTGATCATCCCATCTTAGTGGTGGGCGACCCCTCCTGCCTTTTCCTCCAAAGTCAGCCGCCTTTGGTTTGTACGTCTTTTTTACTGGAGCTTCTTTATCCATTCGGGTTATATGTCCAATGCAGCGCAGCCGCTGTTGTTTAATGCGCTTGACTAGACTAGTGTCCCTATAGAGCTCATACAGTTCATCATCCATTCGGAAGCGAAAATCCTCGCCAACTTTCAAAGGTCCAAAGAATCTTTCGCTCGGAAACGCCAATCGTCGCCTCATCCTGATGTTATTGTTCATGCTTCTGCGCTGTATAGCGCAATTTTCGTTTTTCGAGAGGGCTCTGCTTTTGCTCTCGGTATGCATGAGTTATTCTTCTTCGGATTTCCAGGTTGATGTTGTTGTCGCTGGTTATTATCGTTCCGAGGTAGATAAAATCTTTTACAACCTCAAAGCTGTACTCTCCCATTGTAACAGCTGGTCCACGACGCGCAGACTAGCAATAATGTCAATATCATCGGCATATGCGAGTCATATTTATAAAAGATGGTGCCGGATCTGTTGGCATTTGGATACTGGAGGAGTATATACTCCATCAGCAGATTAAAGAAGTCACACGATAGGGTATCACTCTGCCTATAACCTTTTTCGGTATCAAAAGAGAATCCTTCCTATTTTGACGGAGCTATGAGTGCTTCTTAATGTCTTCGTACAAAGTCGAACGTACTTTGCTGGTATACCAAAGGTAGACAGGGCTTTAAAGAACCTTGACCTTATCGGTGTGACGAGGCGGCTTCATAATCAACAAAAAGATGGCAGGTTTTGATACCTTTCTCATAGGTCTTCTTCAGGTTTTGACGTAATGTGAACATCTGGTCTGTGGTGTATTTACCAGGTCTAAAGCCACACTGATAAGGTCCAATCACTGGGCTAATAAGCGGTTTTTGACGTTCACAAATAATGCACGATAGAATTTTATATGCGTTGCTGAGCAGAATCTGCCTAAAGTGTTCTTTTGCATTTTGCATTTGCATACATATGTGTGCTGCGAGCGTGTAAAGAGAAAACACAGAAAGTGTATATGCGTGCTTGTGAGCAATTCTGTCCCTCGCTTCCTTTTTAACGATTTGCCTGAGATCAAATGTATAGCGCAACAACAACAAAAAAGACACTTTGCTATGAAACTTGGCTTGTTTTGCTGAGTTGCTTATGCTCATGCTTATGCTTATGCTGTTAAGAGCTAAAGAATATTATCCCCATCAAGCTGTTTAGTAAGACAGACACGTGTGTTTCTCATATCGAGAACAGAAAACACAAGAAAATCAAAATCAAGTGATCTGTTGAGAGAGTACGAGCGAGTCTGATCAATTTCTCTTTCATTTTAGGAAGCAGAGCGCATAGAAAAATTTGGTTGACCATACTTTGCGAGCTCTGATTAAAATAAGCATCTTCTTTGAAAAATGTACAGAAATTATAAAAGTTTTCATAAATTTTTTAAACAGATCCCCCTTTTGCAATCAGTTTAGATTCGGTTCGGGTTCAGGATGTCTTAAATTTAGAAGGTTCAGTTCATGGTCTGGTTTGAAAGACTCAAAACCCCCAGAAGGAACAGGTTCGGTTTTCCAGCCTATGTTTTAAGTAGTAGTAGCTGAAATTTATTTTCATTGATATCCATTAGGTACAAAAATCTTATAGTGACGAAAAGTTTCAAACATTAAAAGTATTTACAATGATTATAAAAAATTGGCTGTGTCATGTTGCCGTTAGACAAATGTAGTTGGCATTTTCCTATGCCATGTCTCCCGTAGTACATTAAAAAATCGCGTCGATACTGGTAGGAAGTGAGCGAACGCCAATTACTTCCGTTAAGAGCTTGTGCATTTCCCAGTTTAGGACTCTGAGTTCATTCAGAATTGGACATCGAGAAAAGAAGTGGGCGGTGTCTACTCTCTCCGGTGTGGCAGAGAGTGCAATGACTGGGGTTTGAGATATGTGGCATATACTTTAGGTTGAGCTGTTTCGTTCTTTTTATCTCTTAACTTATACTCCAGTTTGTTGTACGTGTCCCGAGACGGACTTTCACGGGCTTCTGATTCAAAGCCAATACTTTCCCTGCTGTCTGTGCTCTGCAGCAGTTTTGTCTGCCAGAGGTTCCATGAGCTGTGGTTTTCTATGTTGCATCTAATATTGTGACCAACGCCATGGCTTCCCACCTTCCAACAAACTGTGATTTTGCTTCTAATAGGTGTTCTGTGACTGAGAGAAGCTTGGCCCTGTCCCTCTTTTGGAGGTGCTGTTTGAGCCAATTTTACATTTAGGTGTTCTGTGAGAATTCGTGGAAGACGCGTGGATGGCATTTGCATAGTTTTGTTAACATAATCGAAGTGAAGTTGCAATGTGTAGAGAAACATAGTTGGGAGACCCGTTTCCAAGTGTTTAGCATAGTTGGGCGAATATAGAGGCAAGTGGAACGCCCTCTATATATAGAAATGGAGGAGTCGTTCTACTTCTTCGTATTGTTTTAAGTCTTTTTAGTTTTTTTATATTTGTTCCCTATTGTCAAATTGGGTTTGTGTTTCCCAATTTGTCAATCGCAGCCGTGCAGTGTCCGTGACCTACGAAAACAAATTCTTAAAAAAAACTGTTCTGCCCAGTTTGTTATCGGGGTTTGTTCAAACAGAAACATTGGTCGAAATTCGTATTATAAATAAAAACCACTTAAGCACATAACTCAACCTTAGTTCACAAAATAATTTTAATAAATAGTTGAATAAGTTGAAATCCAAAAGCTGAAGGTCCTTCCTTACATAAATCATTTTAATGTTGTAAGATTTCTTACCACCTGCGTCATAGACCAACAAATTGAGAGCAAACATTTTTAGCACACTTTGCTACCCATTAACCCCCCCACATCCCGGAGGTGGACAACTCACACAAACATCAATTGGCAGGACAGGGCAGGCAACAAGCTAAAGTTTTTCCTTTTGTTTTTATTGTTGCTTTTCTATTTCTATTTCCGTTCCAGAATTGATTGGCTCGAGGCCAAAGGCGGCCAATGGCCAACCACTACATATCCCTAACACAATAAATGAGCGCGCCCCCAAACACACACAAAAAAAAAACAACAAAGACAAGAAAAGAAAAGACTTTAGCAGCAAACTAATTATAAACCATTAAAAACCATTAACAGAGATACAAAAGCCAAATTCGGTCTGCATGCGATCATAAATCAAACTTTCACTTTTGTTCAAATTGTATTTTGTTTTTTTTTTTTGCTCATTTGTTCCTTAGTTCCAAAAATAGCCAAAAAAGGGTCAGCAGGCAAAATTGCAATTTCATTTCGGAGCTAAAATTAAACGAAGCCAGAAAAAGCTCAATTTCCGTATAAATAATGTGCTGGTATATAGTATATTCGAATACGTAAACAGTGGGTCAAAATAAACAGATGGACAGGCCAGCCATCTAACTCAAAATTGTGAAATGTGAAATGTGCAATGGTAATAATACCAACCACACCAACAATGGCGCCAGGAGATCGACCTGCATGAGATGGCATGAAGCAAGCAACAACTGTAGAAATTTATAGTATATAGAGTAGCCAAAAGGTTGATAATGATAATGGAATACCCTTAGATTTGGAAATTATGGAGATTCTACTCAACTCTTTTGAATTTATACAAATTATTACATGTAAAAGGAATATATGTTGCGAATGACTAGCTACTTTTCTTTATTTAATATTTGGTCTTTTTTTATATAGTTTTTCCGATGAACGGTTTTGAATTGGCACATTTTATCAGTGACTGCTCGACTGTTTAATCCCCTTGGCTTTTTGGTTCCTCTCCTCATAAAGACAAAGATACTCCTTCTATGGCTGCGGAAGTTAGACTGGGAAGAACCTATTCCAATACAGCTTGAAACAGTATGGGATACCTGTAAATAGGGCTTGAAATATGTGCAAAATATTAAGGTACCAAGATCTATCCATACCGATCAGCAATCACCGATTCAAATTCATGGCTTTACCTTCTCGCAGATTTTTACTATAGTATCAGGAAAATGTTGAACCTACCCACTGAAAAGGTCTTCCTGTGAACTGGTTCCGAAGTTACGCTGCTCTGGATAAAGTCACACGCCTCTTCGCTATCTGTTTTCGATTCGCTTCGGATAGCTGAGATCCAACTGTGGTCAGATGAAGCTTCTTGGAGACATGTCCCACAGCGGACAGCATTTCTCATCGGTGTACTGGCGGAGAGTTATCATACTTCATGTGGCTCATGAGACCACATTTTTTAATGCAGCCAGAAGACAGGCGGTTAGTAATCCGTCACTTTGAGCTTCCCGATCATTTTGCTACATTAGATGTCAGGAAAAGCACGGTTGCTCTATTGGCTGAGAAACAACCTAATGCTTTGCTGGAAGTGGTAGCATATGTGCGTTTGATCAGAGAATTCGTTTGGGTGTTCCGATTCTTCAGAAAGGCCAAAGGTTTTAAGGTGCAGTCTGATACGATTATAAAGACAAGTGAGTTGAACTATGCATTCAACAAGATTGTCGAACTCATAAAGATGCAAAAATTCTATGAGGGAATTTCAAAATTAAGAAAAAGTCAATTCTCAGCCCTAATATTCAGCGCTTGAGTCCCTTTTTGGAAGAATATAAAGAAGACTGGTGTTCGTTTTCATTATTGAGATTGTTAAATGCTCCTATCCCGTATGAAGCAAAATTTCCGTTGTTGCTTTTGAAGAACTCGCAGTTTATAGAAGCATATGTGTCGCATTTGCGCATGACGAATTGTCGTGCAGGCCCTTGGGCTTTAGTATGAGTCGTTAGGGAGCGTATATGGGTGGTGAACGCTAAAGCATTATGTTCCCGAACAGGCTAACAAAATTTCCCTTTGCTTGGGTCAAGCTAAACGCATTTGAGAGTGCGTTATCTTAATCTGTTTTTGGGTGCCCCCGAACTTGTGTTCAAACGTAAGCAGATAGTTGCACTGTTCAAATATATTTGAGCATGGTACATTATTTTGATAAACCTGATCTTTGGATCTTTCTTGAAGAGAGTATAAAATATCCCCTAGAAGCAAACAAGCACACCATACACAGCATTCCTTTTCCATCTTTTTATTATGATTGTTGTTGTTTGACAAATGATTTATGTAATTTACTACTAAGTTATCTCTGCGCTTGCTAAGCTACTCAAGCACCCTAATTGGATGTCAACTGTCAAAAACTAAGCATATGCCCCATCAAATGGCAGAGTATACTCAAATATTCAAAAACCGAGAAGGCAATACAGCATCAAGTTGTATGACTGACTGCCAAAATGACTGTGCCTCGGGCCGGACCCGATTCCCCCATCCTTACGCCTCATCACCGACTGCTTGGCAACCCGCCCGGTGGTGCGACTTTGGGGGCATTGCTGACGTCAATCGGCAAGTCGTTGTCGGTCGGCGTGCCACATACACACACACACACAGATACGCATGCACGCACTTAGACACCAATACATTTTGATAGAGATACATTTTTGAGAGCACTGCCGAGGCAGCAGTAGCAGCCGGGCGGGCGTCTTAGCTATTTTTTTTTTGTGTTTTGTATTGTAAGAATAATACTTATTTGTACATATGTTGATCTATATGAAATGATATGGCTATGGATGGATGATGATGATAAATTAAACTGGAGACCGACGGCTGGCAGTCTACAAACAATTTTATTGCTCTCGTGCTTCAATTGAATTCACATTAATCCAGCTATCTTTGATGTGGATCAATTTTATAAAAAATCAAAATCATTAAAAAGACCTACATCAATCTCTGACGACAGACCTACGACAATCTGTATCTCTCTCTCTCTATTTCTCTGTGTAAGAACACCCAAATAAAATTTCCACACCTTGTACTTAAATGTTCTAGAAATAAAACTGCGATTGTTTACAACAAATAGAATTAGGCCAACAAATGGATTGTACTTATTCTTACATTAACAACATTTAATTTTGCTATTTGTTCGTTTTCCACAATTCGTGGTGTTGATTATATCCAATTGTGATCAAGTTTTCAACAGTTAATTAGAAAAATTTGAAATATTTTTCAAGTGATGGTACGATTAATGTTTATTATTTTAAATCGTATGTTTTTCGTTTAATATTCAAGGTTTTTCAAAGATAGTATAAGACAAGTAATAAATTAAAAATTATTCTGGGAAAAAATTTGAAATACTTTGTAGATGGAAAAAGGTATACAAAAATATCCAAAAATATTCCAAGGTAAGGTAAAAGATATCCAAAAATTTCAGTAGCTAGGTAAAGGTACAAAAAAATGAACTTTTTAATTAGCTTTTTAAATCATGGTTTATCTGCCACATATTCAGGGCCTTAACTATCTAACCAAATTCGCAAAAGATCAATGGGTTCAGTAGAACAATTCTGTTTACCCAGTTTCGCTAAAATTGAACAGAAACATACACTTTCTTGGCGTTTTAATTTAGAAAAAGATTTAGTAATGTTTATCTTTCAAAATATTTAGGCTAGAATTTTCCCACTTTTTATTTTTGACATAGCGCCGATTTCTCTTCTTCCAGATAGCTCTAATGTGTCAGATACGCTCACAATTCACTCTGTTTTTTGTAAGTATATGTGACAATTAACAATCATTGAGTTCCAAGTTAGTAACAACTTAACAAACGCCTCTATCAAGCTACAGTTGGAAGCTTTCTCCATATTATAACTATGAAATTTTATAAAAGAAAACTACTCTCGGCCTAGAATGGTAGCAAAGCCTTAGGAAAAGGTTTTTGGAATGGTTATTTAAAAGTAGATTTCAAAATCTGCTAGTTATAGCACTTGGGGGGTCCCTGAAATTGCTATACAGGCAAAAGGAATTTGGTTTGTTGCATGATACAATAATTACAAGGTAGTGCACTGAGCAGCTTCGATTTCCTCAGTCAAAAAAGTCGGCGTGGGTTAGATGACTCAAAGTTGTCGCCTTCGATTTCCTGATGAAGTGCGAACCTTCCATCGAAAGCTGTCAGCAAACTGTAAGTAACATCTGAGTGGCCTTGGACTTTGTGTCTGTTTTAGCCCTGTGTTTCGATAAATTCTCGCGCATGCGAAAAGACATTTCCGGTTGCGCTACATTGTAGTTTTTGTGTCATGGGTTTGTAGTATGTAAAGTTTAGAGCGAATGCAGTCGATACTGAGGGCAGTGACCGATAGATCGATTGCGGTCGATGACGACTTATCTGTAATTTTACGCTCTCTCTAGTTTACAGTAACGAACAGAATTCACCTGCTAATTACAAAATTATGATTTTCAACTAACTAATTGCCGGACTGCATTCTTTTCTATCGCTCGGCGGGTTTGGCCAATGTATATTCCTTACTAATAACAAAAATCAGTAACCACTCCAAGGCGAACGCCTAATTGGACGCAAAATTTGCTACAGTATAATGCTTTGATTAGAAATTAACTGTAAATACTATTCGCATTTGAATATCATTGATATTTTCATGCTGGCTACGCCTATATAAAGTTTTCCTCACTCCGACAACGTAAAGCGGATTAAGGATCAAAAAGTTATCAGCTCGAAGCAATTAGCAATGGGTAATCTTGAATCAGTTGTATAATTATAATACAACTTGTATTTCAAAATCCAATTTTTTACCTAGGATAGGTACTCGAAATTTAAGATTCCGAAGAAAGGTTAAAATTTTTGGTACTTCCTAACACTGTATGCGACTATCCAAATTTTTGATCATAAAATCAGTTAACTTTCATTTTGAAGCAAACTTAATATAATATAACATTTACATTTACGAACGTCTTCGTTCGATTGCAAAACGCTCATACATTAATCCACAGGCTTTGCGCTCTGTGCATCAAACTTGCATACACAACAGGTTCGCCGTTGAGTTTTATTCAATCCAATTGTTGGCACTCTGAGTATAATCATGTTCGTCTTCATTCCAATCAGTTCGGGTGTTTTCTTCGTTTGGATCAACGACGATTGATAAGAGTGAGCGGAAATCATCTCGTATGAATAAACTCTTGCAAAGACGCATAGGCTGAGACGGCGCTGCCGAGAGGGAGAGAGAGAGCAATGCTCTGGAATTTTACGCTGAGTTTTGTTCTATCGAACACTTAAATGTTCGATCATAAAACTTTAGCTCAACCGCTCGATTTCTCTGATTATATTCAACGCGGAGTTTTGTTCGATAAATATATAAAAACATAAACGTTCGATCAGAAAACTCTGACCCAAACGCTCGATGGGATTGCCGGTATGAGTTGAATATTTTCAGCGCTGAGTTTTGTTGATTGATTAAATGTGAGTAAGAATTTTTGTGTATAAGAAAAAAGTGATTTTTGCAGTTCTCTGGTACACATACACCACTCACAAAGAATTCTGTCAACTTGCCGTTGTCTTAAGTCGATTTTTGCCTTGGAGTTTCCAAACAGTTATAGCAATGCTGACATGAGGACTGCTGACTTGCAGTCGATGGGCAAAGATAATAGGTTATTGAAACAGCTTTAAACTCGAACAGCCTCCTTTGTAGAGTTGTGAGTTCCTGTCTAAAGCTATGTGCCAACATATGACCTCAAGCCGGCTAAAACTTATTAATTTGACTAAGATTAGATTAGTTATTAGACACACCTATGTACGTACGCATCAATTATTTAAAAAGAAAGAAATTTATACACCGATGTATGAATAAATCAATCTACTTCAATATATTACGTCTATTTTATGAGGTGAAAGAGAAAAAAGTTTAAGATGAATTTAGTTGAAACATGAATTTTTTGAATTTTTTTGAAAATCTTTAATTAATTGGCCATAATTTTAAACATAACAAGTTCATATGCCAAATACTTAATAACAATCCCATTTCACCTAATCATTTCCGTTTCCTTAAGACTACAATTTATCGTTTCACTCAGTTGACGTCAAAATCATTGAAAAATGAAATTACTACAATTATTTACGATCAGCATTCAGTGAGTTTTGAGTGTTCCGAGAACAAATACAAACTACAGACACAAAAGATATTAAACAGCAATTGTTTCATTTGCCTATTTATTTATTTAAATAGGTTTATTTTCACAAGTTGCGCAAAAATGTGGCGAGAGCAAATGGTGGTTCCAAAAACTTGGCACAATTTATGGATTCTAAAGGCAATCGCGTTGCCTTCAGCTGTAAGCGAAGTATTTACGAATTATATTTATTATACTTGCCCAAGAGTCTACAATTTACACATTTTTCACTTTTTTTTATATAAATTTTGATAAATGATCGTCGCCGTGTCTGACGTGAAAATTTACCTTGACCTTACCTTGAATTTTTACTTTTACAAGTGATTCTACTACTTAATTTTTTTGCGCGCTCAATTAAATTGGCAAAAATTTTGTGTTTACAGCGTGGCTATTTATATAAAAATTGAAAAAAAGGCGGAACTATTAAAATAAATTATGGAAAATTAAGCGTGGGCGTCAACTTTTGCCACTCACTGTGTGTATGTATGGGTGCAAGTTTCTCATATATTTCACTCTGTACTTAGTTCCTTGCACTTATGAGCCATGACAGGCACTTGTTCTGCCACCTGAGGACGACCTTAGCAAATGTAGCTTGAAGTTCTCATGGTGAGTGAGCAGCTGCCCTCGGTTGTCGCCTCGAGTGGTCAATAATGTTTGGAAGTGGCTGTACAGGTACACGCCTTCTTGGCTAAAAATACAAAAATTGCTCTGCCAAAGCTATCATAAAATTAAACGCGTTTTATAAATATAACAAATTAAAAATATATATATATAGTATAAAGAATATCAGACGTAAATGTGCTTTAGCCTGTTGTTGGAACATACAATATTTTATTTTAATTTCTTGTTGTTTGTTTTTTGTTTGTTTGTTGTTGTGGGCGGCCAATGGAAATTTTGTTTAAAAGTCGTTAATTTTTATTGACTTTTTTTATTTAAAACGTTCAAAAATATATGGTCCGGAAAAAAGAGGAAAATTGTGGGGATATAACTTTAGTTTTCTATATCAATATGAGAATATGAAAAATGCTTAAGAATTACTGCACATGGAAAATGTTTGAAGAAGGACAGTGACTTTTGCAGATTGAACTATTGAAGTTCTAAATTTCTGACTTGAGAATTTTTTAAAAGAATAAATTAGGCTGCTTTTTAGAATAGTTGGGGAAAATGAAAAAATCTTTGGTGATTTGAGCTAGGCCTGTTAAGCCTTTCTTAAATTCGAATGGGGGTTCCCCGCGGGGAGTGGGATATTTTAAATAATTTAAGAAACGGTTCAAACTGGTTCGGAACTTGTTTTAATTTTGGGAAATATCTAACACCACACTAACAATCTTGACACCAAATTTCAAATTCTGATTAAACTGGTTTAGTGCCTCTTGAGTATAAAATTTTGAGGGTCATGAACTCAATCCACAAGCTGTTGTTTTTTGTTGTATAACATTAAACTTGTTTTTATCTGAATAGACAACGTAATGTACCTCAGAAGACCAGGACATATGCGTTCGAGCAAAAATTAAGCGCATATCTTTTCCTAGTGCATTACTGGGGACTCTTTTGGGTACGCATTTGTCTTTGCAAAGTCGTCCACTTTGCCGTTTGACGTTGTAGTGTACACAAACACACAATACTGAGTACTGATTATCGAGTACTGTGTGTCAAATACTGATTATCAAGGACTAAGTATGAAGTACTGATTATGGAATACTGAGTAGCGAATACCAAGTATAGCGAACCGAGTACTGAGCACTGAGTATGGAATACCAAGCATCGAGTACTGAGTACCAACTATAAACTACCGAGTATCAAGAATTGAGTATCGTCCAAGTCCAATTCTTTCCTTTTGTGCAAAAATAAGTCGGTAATCACTAGCCCAATTGTTAAGAACGGCGACGAATTGACATATCGCGATCTTCATTGACACTGGCCGATACAACAGCAGTATTCTCCTCGGTACGCATTCACTCAAGCAAAGACCACCAAGCGTGGCGAGCAAAGACCTCAACTAGAGGCAAAACTAAGTTCTTAACTAGAGGCAAAACAAAGTTCTCAACTAGAGGCACCTCAAAGTCTTCAATCAGAGGCACCTTAACTAGAGGTACAGGAACTACAAAGTTCTCAACTCGACGAGAGGCCACCTTAGCCTGCTCAGGCGAACTTGCTTATCGACCTCCAATCGAAACAACGGCCCCAACGCGAGGTTACAATCGACTTAGCTACAACTCCAACAGCTCATCACAGCCAGCCACAGATGTTCTTCTCCTTGAACCCACAAAAAATAGCTCCTGTCAAGAAACCGTCGGAGCAACCCTACACTGGCCCCCATAGAATTTTCACCGCCGATAACGTCGCCACCGCTACGGTTGTCACGGATGTCATCGCCACCACCATATCCTACAGGATCAGTTTCATTGTCTGACGAAGTCACTGAAGGAGTAGATGTGGTGACATACCGAGTATGCAGAATTGAGTATGGAGCATCGAGTATTGGGAGTAGAGTATCCAGAAGCGATGCACAGACAAACACACACTTTACGCATGTATTGAAATTTGAATACAGGTTTCTGTTCCTAAAGAGCTTCGTACTAGTGTGGCGACATACCAAATCGAGAATTGAGTATCGAGCATCAAGTATTGGGAGTAGAGTATCCAGAATCGATACACAGACACATCCACACACACCTTACGCATGTAATGAAATTTAAATACAGATTTCTATTTGAAAATAGCTACTGTCTTACCAAGACACCCCCTTTTTGTATAATTTTTGTCTGCATAGGTGTGCAGCTTTCCTAATTAATCTTTGCAACGTTAATAAGTCCGCTTTAAAAATAATTTTTCCTTGATTTTGGAAAACGAGTCGTGCGAATTTGATGCTTCTCTCAATATGGCTCTTCTGTCTGCTTGGGAAACAACTCGATTGTTACCGCCCTTGAAGTTTATCTCATAGCTTTTCTTGTTTGGAAGAAAATTGGAAATCGTGCCTCTGTGTCTGCCATTTTTTATTTATTTTTGTATTTGGTTTCTAAATTTTCCGTCACCTTATGTAAATTTGTCAACTTAATTCAGATTGTGTAGAAATCCTCATAACTTATCTGTTTATGTTAGTTTGATTTCAGGTGTAATGTGTCTGATTATGGGCGAGTTGTTTTGTGATGATATAAAATATGTTTGGTGTCAAGTTTATTGAATGGAAGATAGTTGCTAAGTTAGTATATTTGTCTGTTGGGAAGTTCCCTAGGGAAAAGTTTTTTGAGGCGTCGTCTTACTCTACTTCCTGCTTTCTTTCGTCTGCGCAGAAGTCTTCTGGCTAGTGTGTTGGGGTGACTTCTTAGTCTCTCCAAGTAATCACCTGCCTGTTTATTGATTACGCCTGCCAGTTTTTGTTCTTAGCAATTTTATGCAAGGATAGTCCAGAATCGAAGTATGCTTTAATCTTGGATTTTTCTTCCAAAGATAAAACAGTCACTCTTTCCATATTGAGCGTTAAATTAAGGATATTTAACTTAGCTTGCCAAATAAAGTGAGATAACTAAAATCGCGTTTGGAAACGCTAAGCTAATTATTCCAAATAAAAGCTAGCTTTTTTATCAAAAACAAAACAAAATAGCAAATAATATAAACCGATTCTTTTATCGAACTTTATTTTCTTGTTAGAAAGATTACCTAGGAGGAATGCAAAACCAAACCAAAAATTACCAAATTACTTGCAAAATGAAAATAGAAATAAGCCCAAAAAATGAGTGAAATTTGGGGCGCTAATCTGATGACGGGCAGTGTATATTCTTCATCAGCATCAACAGCCGGGCCTCAAGGCATGTGTGTTATCAAAAATTGGGCTCAGTAAACCAAACCAAGAGGCAGTAACCTCGTCTGCCATATATTTTCAAAAAAAGTATAGGTAGTTGCCTTTTTTAATTCTAAATTAAATTTGAATTTGAGTATGAAAATTATTACAAAATTTGATTTGGCTAACGTGTCGTATGAGTAATTTTTTACTTAACTTTATGGCCCTTTAAAATAACAAAAATATTTTGTATGTTTTTATAATTATTAATTAATCAACAGATATAAGCTTTAGGAATGCTGAGACCTACTTTTTTCGTTTTCGCTGTTTTGAGGTTAAAATTTCATAAGTATGGAACTTAACTAGTTTAATTCCGAATATCAAAAAACAACCTGCAATCTGTATGTAGAAATTTATTGCTAGAGCGACCTTCATCTTTATAAAAATGGAAATTAACTCAACTTTTTGTGATTCAATAAAAACAAACCTATTTCAAAATCACAAAATGTTTGCGGAAATGGTATTCAAAAACAAGGCAGATTTTTTTCAATTGCGTTTTCTTCAAAAACTCATCTATTATAATTTTGCACTTGTTCGCATTACCACTTGCCCACCTCATAAAAAAGTAAACAATAACAACAATTAAAAACAGCCATTGTTTAAGTACACACAAAACAGACAAAACAAAAATAAACAAACCAAATGTCATTCCAGACACAAACACACAACAACCACACACAAAAAAATAAAATCATTTTCTCGCATAACATTAAAAAATAAAAAGAAAAGAAAAACCCCGCCGCAAGAAAAGTTAAAAGAACTTTGTGAGACGCGTCGAGACAGAAACAATAACAATTCCAATACCGATACAGGAGCAGAACAATACTCAATGGCAGGCAATAACATCATCGTCACGTGTATAGAGTATACCAAAAATACAAAAATAAATAAATATTTGCCGCCGACTAAAAGTCATTAGCCGGTTGAAACCGGTTAAGAAACTCACTTCGAATTGAACTTTGCAAGTGGCTCTCCGGTAATCTAATTAATTTGTGATTAATTTGTTTGGCAGACATTAACAGAGTATATTTGTTAAGTGCTTGGGTGGCTTCTGCTATATTCATGATTATTAATGCTTAATCAAAGACACATTTTGCATATTTGAATCACACACGAAACTGCGTAAAACATTTCTGCACTTTTATATAATAAACATTTATTGACGACTTTTTTTCATATTCTACTTATACTTGTATATTCATTTACGTTTCATGTGATGCGGTGATGTCTGACTGAGCAGAAATTAATAATTTATTAAATACGTACATATAAAAAATATAATAAAATAAAATGCTCTTTGGATGCCAGCAGGAATACAGGAGACTCCCACGCATTTTTACTTTCGTTTTAAGCTTTTATTTTGGCTAGCAAAATAAAATGACAATTCAGTGAAATGGGTGAGAGGAAACGCTGTCTGAGTAAAAGACACTCATATAAATGAGAAAATTAATTTGTCAAACAACAAGAATTACCTAAATGATATGGAGATAATGAGGTACGTGGAGGATGCTGTTTGCATTATGAAAACTAAAGCAAGGCTACTGCCTGGGCTACCTACTGGAACTGACGAAATCGGTTGTTGAAGCCATTTTGAACAAAACACAAAGAGAAACTTGAGAAATCATGGTATAATGTAGATGAAAAATCTGACTCCAGCACTAGCTACAATGAACATGAGATCAATCTTCAAGAAGTCAAAATGGAAAAGTAGATTTTCCCACTTTAGTTAGAAATATGATAAATATAGTGATAAAACTATTATAACCCCAACTTAAATATTATACTAAATCTATTGAAGTTATGATAATTACATTTTAAAACTCCAAAAAATTATCTGCAGTTTAAAAAGTTCCTTAAGTCTTGTAATGAATTAGTCATACGACAAGTACACCAAATGAAATATTTGTTCAAAGAAATCTTTAGAAAACTTTAATCGTTGTCAATTAAATACAACCCCAACGGAAATACTAAACACTATAATTCATCTTCTTCCTCTAGACTCGATGTCTAAACAGTTGGCGAGATTAAGAGATTTTAAATCCTAAAGCGCGGATAACTCCGGACACTCAACCACAACCATAATCAAACCGTGGCTACCGAAATGACAGACTACTTTATAACCACAACGTCATTCCAGACACTTTATAACATCTACACGGCTGGATCGAAGCTCGATGACCAAGTAGGAGTGTGGAGATGATCATTGAAATGTGTAGTAAGCAGAATTAGTAGTCATCCACTACCACAATTAACACACTCATGTATTTGATCATCAGGGAACATATACATCTACTCAGATAGTCAAGCAGCTCTAAAGGCACTTGAATCGTAAGCCAATAATGCCAAGACGCTCACGAAATGCCGTAGATTCTTAAATGCGGTAGGTCTGCATCTCCGTATCCACCTCATCTGGGTGCCTGAACACCGCAACATTGAGGGAAACGAGTCAGCCGACCAACTGACAAGACAGGGCACTATCATCCAGCTCCTCCCGAAGAAGAGCTTGATAGGAATGCTCTTGCTTGGAAATTAAACCCAAAAGTTGCTATGTATATTGCAAAAGTTGCCTTGAAGCAACGCTTGCCCATGTGCTCTATCAAGACCCAAAACGTATTCATCTGTAAATTTGGTTACAGTTTTGTTTGATCTTTATAATTTTTAAAAGCAGTTAGAGTCAAGCCAATTTAGTTTTGTCCTGATCTGTCCGTCAAACATTAAATTAATAGAATCCACAAGACCAAACAAAAATACAACTTAATGTGCTCATTAAGAATTTTTACAATATTTAAGTACATATTTTTATTGCGTGTCAATGGCAAAAAGCGCGTCACAACGCACAGACCAAACAGTTGGTCATACGAAATGAAAAAAAAAAACAACACAAGACGACCTGTGCAGTCTGTGCTTTTCTTCATCCATATGTACATATGTATGTATATATGTATATATCTGTTTTATCTTTTGGTTAGCCATAATATTTTTCACGACGACAGGCGACGGCACGACCTTGTCCCACGGCTCAACGCGTAGAAAGCGAAAGAACCAAATGAAGAAAAACAAAATGTGAAGCAACCACAGAAAATTGTCAAAACATTATTTAAAAATGCATTCCACAGAATATGAAAATTTTTAAACTATTTATAGTTGTTATGCCTTTATCTAGTTAATAATTGTATAAACAAGTGTTAATTGTATAAACCAAAGGTTAAGAAAACGCTTTCATTTTAACATGTGTTTAAGCGCCAGTTGATATGAGAATCATATATAGAGCCACCTTACCTTCAAAACATGAAAACTTAAGGGCTTATAATGTAAGTATCAAGTGAGAATTGGTAAAAGAAGAACTGGCCAAAAACACTCGTAAAAACCATCAGTTAACTTACCTAATATACTCCCATGCCGTCACTTGCAAAAGTTAAACATCTCATAAAGATATGAATGCTCGTTTAAAAAAATTTAAGATATAAGTAAAGATTGTAAAGAAATATGGAAAATTTTTATTGCAACCTCAGATTTTCTATCAAAGCGGGCACGATTAAATATGTATCTTGCAATATTATTAAACGCTACTTTGAGTTTGTGTTGGCTTCTTGCGTCACATTTACATATGACCTCAATGCCATAAAAAAGTCTAGAAGTCATATATGTAGGTTCTAGCAATCAAGAGTCTTAATTTAGTTGGAATTAAGTTTTTGTTAATAAACAATTGTCTGAGAAGTGCATACATTTTTCCGACAGCAGCTGTAATGTGATTGTTCCAAGTCAACGTTTGGTTAAAAATGAAGCCTAAGTTGCTTGCCCGCGCTACATAATTAATTGGCGAATTGTCCATTTCAAGTGTTGGCAAGCCATTCGAATTAATAATTTTGATTTGGCTGGATTCAGGCAAAGGCCATTTCGTTTAGTCCAATCATTGACTTTAAAAAGATAAGGATTAAAGACATGTAGTCGGAAATCATCGGCATACATATGTACTTCATAGTAAGGCTGCCTTCACACTGTTAGACAGATGACACATGATAGTCTAGTAGGCCTGCCCCATTAAATTCTACGAATTTGACAAGCTATTCAAATTTAAAAAATAACAAAAAACTGGATTACTAGACTATCATGTGTCGAACAGTGTGAAGGCAGACTTAGACTGGACAAATGGCAAGTCAATAACATAAACAAAAGACAGAAGCGGTACTAAGATTGATCCCTGTGGGACACCACGTTTCAGGACTAGGTGTGTTGAAAATGCAGTCTGTGTGGTAACTTGTTGTCGTCGATTCCAAAGGTATGACTGAATGAGGCTTAATGCAATTCTAGAAAAACTATACATTCGACTTAACTTAGTACAAAGTAACTCATGGTTGACAGTGTCAAACGCTTTACTGTAATCTAATAGGGTGATCAATAATGTAACGCTGCCGATGTCAGTTTGTTTCCGAAAGTCAGAATAGCCGCGGTGCAACTTCATTTAGTACGAAATCCTGATTGCTTGTCATTAAATAGTTCATGTTTGGTCATGAACTCGTACATTTGCATCGCCATAAGACGCTTAAGAACCTTTGATAAGAACGGAAAAACAGATATTGGTCTATAGTCATTAGAAGATTTAGGGTCCGAAAATACTTTGGCAACTTTCCACGTGTCGGGAAAAACTGAGGATTTGGAGGATTAAGTCTACGATTGTCAGTGATTTCTCAGTGTTATGTGTAAGTGATCTTCTTTTAATCTACATGTTCAACTAATTAAAGGCTTCTGTTTTCTAAGACTTTGCTGTTTCCAATCTAAAGATTTTTTACCAATTATCTGTCCATTTAATTGGTTATATATAAAGTTTATAAATTTGTCTTTTTTTTGCATTGAAAAAGTTAAGCCTCATTCCTGAAGATTCTGTTTGACGTATTTGGCCTAGGGGGAAAGTAATTTTAGAGGTGTTGAGCAAATTGTAGTTGAAAGTCAAGTTCAGTTATTACCCATCTAAAAACAAACATCAAGAGCAATATGAAGTAAATTGAAATGCTTTCAAAAATGCCAATAACAAAGGCTTACCAATTCAAAATGCGCTGATTTTATGCCCTCAAGAGGGTTCGTTGCACTATAAGCTACAGTCGCCATCTCTTACAACTCTTAGCAAACACTATAAAACGCACTGGCCATAACTCAAATGAATTAATTACACAAAAAGGCCTCAGTGAAAGCCGGCACAATTGAAAACAACTTACACAGACACACAGACAGGCAGACAGGCAGACGGGTCGAGGCCCATTAGCCCGACGGTGTTGATAAAGAACATCTTGTGATCCAAAATAGCCTAAACATATTACAAACCAAAAAAGACATCGAGCATACGACGCGTGTGCCGGCCATGCTAGGCCAATTAAAAAAATTCGTTTATAAACAAAATAAAAATTCAAATTTGTATGTGCCAACAAAAATAATGAAACAAAAGTTGCTAAAAATTTGGAAAAATTATAAAAGTTTATTAATAATAAAGAGACTTTTAATATATTGCCATAATTTTGAAATGCTTACTAAAAATTTCAAATTGTCCAACATTTACTCTGGACTTAAACCTAAATGTCTGCTTTATATTGAAGATATTTTCTTTGGCAACATTTTTACAGAATACTTAAAACAAACTATTTAACTTCAATCAATATCATTTTGCATTTTTCGCTCACATACCTGTTTATTTTTCTTTAAAAAAATGAGCACTTAAATTTCCATATTTGCATTTCATATTCCATAACCAAATATTTTTGCCATATTTTAAATTTATTAATTAACGCTCACATAAAAATTCCACATCAGATACAATCTGTCTGCCTGTCTGTGTGTGCACTTTTTGTACACTTTGTTTATTTGAGCAATATGGAAAAAGTATTTTGAAATGAGCAATGTCTGTTGGGCGTGACGTGCTCGTCTTCAAATTTCCCTACCAGACGAGTATTCACTGTCTGCTGTTGAAATTTCGAAAACGGCAATTGACTTCGCACTTCATTAATGATTTTTGATTTGATTTGCTCATTTCCCAATACCCCAAAAGATTATACGCATTTAAGAAATGATATAAGTATGTAGCTGGCTAATTCAATTTCCGTTTTTCTCGGGGGACATGCAGTGCATCACAAATTAATTTTTTAACGAAATCAATCAAAACATCAGATTGATTCCCTGCTCTGCTGGGGGTGGTACATTTTAATGTACCACCTATAAGAATATTGTTCTTTTTTTTTCACATGCTATTTGCTGTTCTATACAATATGACGTATGTGTATGTGTTTCCTAGCAAAGGAAAATATATTTTAAATCAATTTGATTTTTATTCAAATTGAGCTATCCATGGGATGCTCAATATTTTATTCGGATTTGTGTGTTTCTTTTGATGCCAAGAGATTAGTTAGGCATCAAAGTCCAATTAGTTGTTGATAGAAAAAAACTTAATTCAATTTGATTCGAAGAATGTTTTTTAAACATACAAATTATATAGAAGAAATTGAAATATTCCTACCAAACTTACCTAAATACAAATTGTTATTGTGATATTTTCAAGATATTTTTAAGAAAAAGTCAATATGCAAACATTTTCAAAGAGCGCCAAACCACCCCTATATAAATACATATGGTATAAGACAGCAGCTTAAATATGTGATGTAAATATTTAGGAAAGATCAGAAATATCGAACCATAACCGCCAGAAAAACATAAGCTACTAAAAGGTGAAACTACAAGAGGTTTACTGCACTCAAAAGAGCTTATATTCAAAAATAACTTGATTTCCAATCCTAGGGTGCACGCACACATGCGTCTGAAAGATGAGCTGACGGCTGACCATGATATTTTAGTACGTCAGCAAGTCGAAAAAACTAAGATGTTTGATTGATTCTGCAAAGCTGAGCTTACAACTGAACCTTAAACATCAATCCAGTGCTTGTTGCACGGAACATGGTTATTTGTCAAGATCAGTCCTAAGTTCTGCCGTCAGTTCATCTTTCAGCCACATGTGTGCGCGCGCCCTAAGAGTTGTGTTTTAAGGCCGTTTACTTATTATCCATACATCTTTTAAATATTCCCACCCAGAGTCGGGTGTCACTAATCGTATTAAAAGGCCAAAATTCAGCAATTCAATATCAGATGATTCGATTTATTCTATAGTTTAAATAGGAAATTTATTAGGTGTGACTGTATCATGTAACTACATAAAACGACGAGGTGTTCTTGTAAACACCAGAGAACGGCTTCGTATAATTGCAAAATGTTCATACATAAATCAACTACCGAAAAAACTTGCCTTTCGATCAAATATGCATACTCAAACATGTTCGCTGCTGATTTTTATTCAATCAAACCATTCAAACCTTGGTGGTGCTTTCTCTCCTCCGTCAGATTTAAAGCTATCTTAACCAAACATTGCACGAAGTCTTTTGGTACAAAGATGCTGCACATTTGTCGGAACCGACCGGATCGGATGACTATATCATATAGCTGCCATAGGAACTATCGGTCGAAAAAGTAGTTTTAGTTCGAAAAACTTTTTTGTCTTCGACGCGAACGCGACGAAACCTCGTATTTATTACTTTCCTATGCTTTTCCATACTTCCAGCAAGTTTGATGAAAATCGGTCAACTATATAGTATAGCTGCCATACAAAATGTAGTTCTGAAAAAAAGTCTTAGTAGCAAAAACTTTTTATTTTCAATGCGATCGCTGCCAAACTGGCTACTGATCAATATTTTATGCTACCACACAATTCTGCCAAGTTTGATCCAAATCGGATGGCTATAGCATATAGCTGCCATTGAAACGATCGGTCGAAAAACTTTTTTGTATGAATATTAACAGTTTTCACACAATTTTGGGAAGTTTGGTCAAAATCTGAAGAATATATCGTATAATAAACTGGCAAGCAAATGGTCAAAATAATGGCGCCATCTATTGCTGAGTTTGGGAAATAACTCAGCTAAGAATGTTCGACAAAAATCATTTATAACCTTAATTTAATAATATATACAACCCACAAGGGTTGGTATTATCTTAACGAATTGGAATTTTCTGTCATTTTTTTTTAATACATCAAAAATATACCAAGTTACTAGAATATACATACATTCCGAAAAGCGACAGATCAAATAAAATATAACACAATGAACCCCACCACTGACTCAGAAGAACCGCATTTGACACCACATCTCAAAGAACATTACGAAAATGAGGCAGAAGTATTGGAACTTTTAGTTAATCTGGAGACACGTTATCGCCAGTACTATCAGCTATATAAATGTGAAATGGAGGCTCAACGAATTCTCCTCGAAAGATTGTGGCTATTAACCCAAAGATATTTAATACTGATCAGCTCAGTGCCTGGTTGTCGTTACCCAGAAGTGTACACCCTGTCGGCGGAAGAAGCCATAATGAACGAATACGAGGAGAAGCTGGAAGTAATGCGCAGCTCCAAGTAAGAGTTGGAAAATAATTATCTATTCAAAAATTTGAATTCTTTACTTTATTCTCCAGCAACACCATGAAACACGCCGTTTTGGAGCTGGACAAACTGTGCAAACAATTCTATGCGGCCTACAATAATCTGGACAAAACCAAAGAGACTCCCTTTATTATGGGCGATAAGTATCATCGCTCCATACAATATCATAAAATAATGGTTGTGGATATTTTCAATTTTTTCTATGCCACAGTATTGAAATTGAAATGTTTTATGCATCAATTGGATCCAGTAAATCTGGAAAGTGTTGAAGAATATCGCGAGTTACTACAGACGGATGCTGTGGGTGAAGAATTTGAGGAATATCTGATGAAGAGCTTCATCTACTGCCAGTGTCTGCATCCTAGGCCTACATGTCCAATTGAAAAACTTAAGTGTCTTCATCATGAAATTCAAAATCTCAAGTATGTAAGTCGAGTATGACAGAAGAATAAATTAGGGAAAATTTAAAGCAATGTTTTTTTTTTGTTCTTTCACTTGCTCTGAGCAACACATTGACCTCAGTCGGGCAAATGCGAATATTTGCAGTAGCAAATTATTTGATTGAGCATAAAACAAATAAATATTAACGGTTGCCATTTGTTGGTTTTCTTTTTTTTGTGATGTGTCATTAAGGGGGAGCCCTTATAAATGGAGCCATTAACAAGGCTATTAACTTGGGGCGCACAGATAATAATAGGAGATGCCGTTGTGCTCAGTAATTAACGTTTATTTGCAATAATGTTCTCATTTCATAGATTCTTTTTATAGCTAAGCAACAGTCCAGGATCCGCATTGGGATGGAATTCTTCCAAATGTGATTCAAATTCATTTAGATTGAAATTATTTATCTTGCAATAGGGACAACGTATCATCAGCTTCAGTTTGTCTCCCATGACTGGCGTGAGTATGCACTGCATCGCATGATCAAACTTATGGTCTTGGGTGGTCACATCGAGAGCGTAACATCCATTACACAAATTGAAATCCTCCAGACAAGCCAGGCAACGGAAACGGCGGCCAGTAAAGTCACAACGTTGACAGCCATTGCAGGTGATGCCCATGTGGCAAGTGGTTTCATCTCTGGATAGAAAATGAAAACTATTTCGTATTCTACGGTTAAGAGAAAGTTTGTATAATAATTACCTATTGCTTTGCATTTTCCAAGTTCAAAAGTTAAACCAAATGATGTCAACAATTTCTGTGCGTACTTTGTTTAAATGTCAAATGAAATTTGAGCTTACACTGAACCACAAGCATTCTATTTTCTCTGGCTTGTAGTTTTGGAAAAACGGCAAAAATGCCAAAATATGCCAGCGTATCATTAAATAGTGTGACCAAACACAGTTTCATTCGTAAGCATATGTGATCCGTGCGTGTTTCGTGAGTTAGTAAATTCAAACATCGTGAGTATAAGTTATGCGGACTCACGAAATTCAAATTACATAAAGTTTTCTGTAGAAGATGTATCTGAAATTTTAAAATTTCGAAAAAAAAATAGTGCTTAAAGCTTAGTGTATACTTCAACAAAGGAACTCCATATAAAAAACTCATAAAACTTTTGGCACCATTTTCCAGTGCGTATATGCGGGGTATGAGTTGCTATCAGCCCGTGTTAACAGGCGTCTGAGTAGACATGAAGCTACTCAGCTGAGCGATCAGGTGTAAAAGAACAGGTTCCATTTGGCCTGACCACTCAGCTGAGCTGTCATCTGTTAAATTATAGGTTTGCCTAATTACAGTGTGTTGGTTTTGTACAACTTTTGTTAAGGTACAATTATTAACGGCAATAAGTTCATATGAACCAGATAATTTCAATGAACCAATGGTTCTGTAACTGACTTATTTGAGCTTCTTAGGCATGTGTAAGCGCGAAACTTAGTTGCTCAGATAAGTTTTTTGACTACAGTTTTTTGACGAAAAGTCAGCTGAGTGATCAGGTCGTGTAAATAGAGCTTAAGCAAACTACTTTACTATTGCCAAATACTCATCCCCAAAGAAAGATTGTAAAAACAAAGAAAGATTACAAATTTTGAATATCTTGACATAACTATACTGTATTTTTATTTTCAGTGTTTTTATCGATATCTCAAGAAACAATGAACTTTAATTATTTCAAGAGGTATCACACATTGTCGATATACAGATATGACTTATCTGGTGCAATTTGAATCATTTTCCCATTAATTATTCTGCGCTATTTTCATAGCAAGTGAGAAGTGAACAAAACACAGTGAGAATTCAACCAAATTTTGAAACTGGCTATAAAATATGAATGTAATTCTTACTGAAGTTTCATATCTTCCCAACAGGCTCGTATCCAGGGGTGGGCGTTGGAATGTCGCATGGTATTCATATTAATTTGTTTAATTTGAAGCCAATTAAACTTGTAATTTAAAATTAGACCAAAAACAATACATCTTAAAATCTGGTCATACTGTTCCAAAGCAAAAGAATTATTTTGTTTCGGCAGCTCCTTTGTGGAAGTGCGTACTTAGCCTTAAGGTCAATACTCAGATGAGATAAGAATTCGGCACGATACTTCACATGAATTGAAACATTGGCCATGTTCTCCAGCATACTTCAAACATCAAAAATCATGCATCAAACATCATCCATCAAAAAAAAGTTGATAGACTTATGCTGAACTGCTTTGATTAAATTTTTAGTAAAAAATTAATTATGCGAATGTTATCGTTTTCATTTTAAATGACAGTTGGAATTTTTCTGATGTTTTCATCCATCACAATCACTAGAAACCAGCCATCATGATTGCACATCACATTCGTTCACCACAACAATCGAACTATATCCATCGATGTTTTTTCATCGATTTGTGCTGGTGAACACGGCCAATATTAAACAGCTTTGAAATTGGAATGCCTTTGAACAGCAATGATAAGTTATATAAAATACTTTGCCGAACTAAAATTTTATCTCATCAGAGTATAGGCCTTTAATAGAGTGCATATCGTCATCAAAGATAATTTTTCGACTGAAAATCGGAATTTGGAACCTTTTATCATTCGGACGTGTTGCTCAGCATTGTAAACTGGCATAGTAAGTCAGCAAAAAACCTGCCTTATAGAATGACTCTTTAGAAAAGAAGTTTTCCAAACTAACCAAAACCATTTTTCCAAAAAAAAACCCTTAGTGAATTTTGCAATTCAAAATACCAAAACGCTTTTTGTGCATCCAGAAAAATGGACTCATTACACCTATGAATCGTTGATATCGTTGAAATTCCGTCGGTGAAGACAAAAACCAACGTTGAAAACCCGTTTATGTCAACAATTTTGTGTCATGACTTTATCAGAACAAATCCCTTATCCCTATTGTACTATACATCATTGTTCTTTTATTTTTCTTTAAAATTTTGTTAGCTAGTGTCAGTATTTGGTGAAAGTGTCACTTGCACAATCTATGGTTATATTCACCTCTGAACTTTTGGCTGACGCCAACGAGAAATTTTACTTTGATGCTTCTTTAGCGTTCAGCAACATGTCAAGCGTATATAACGGGCACCAAAATACACACAAAATACAAACCGAATGGCCTTAAAAAATGGCAACCATTCTCCTCAGGTGGCCACTTGGGTATGCAACCAAAAGAAAGCGAACGAAAACGAACCCATTGAGGCAGCAGTAAGTACGTGGGGGAGATGGCAATCAAAGCGCATTTGTACCCTGAAGAGGCGCACCCAAAGGACACACTGAATGTTTCAAGGATAACAAGGCTGGACAAACACAGCGACTGACAAGTACATATATGCTAAGGTGGATATCACTATATATCAAATAATAATATGTTGTGTACAGAAATCAGAATATCTCGTGCGTCATTCGATTATGAGTTAGGAGGAGGCCCCCCTCGCAGCCACTTTCAGTTCACTTTTTTTTTTATTATTATTTATTTTATACATTTGGATAAACAGTCTACGTTGAATTTTCAGCTTGGCCAGGCCCGGACCGTGTTTATGTTAATGACGTCGTTGTCATTTGTCGTTTTCGGCATGGGTGTTTAAAGCTTTACACGCGCATTTATTTTTAGACTAGGATAAAATTGAAAGGCAAGCCAAGCCACACTGCAGGATATGCCCTCTATCATTTTAATTGAAAAAAATCTCTGCCCCACAGCGCGTGTGTGGTATATACACTTTGATGAAGGATTATTTATATAATAAATTGGGTGGAGCCAGCGTTCGGACGTCATGTTGAGCTTGAGCTAAGCTAACAATGGATGATCGGATTGAATGACATGTAATCTAAAAAGGAAATTGTGCAACTGTTTGTATAGCCAACAAGTAACTTGAATTCAAATCAAAAGTGGGCGGGTTCGGGATGATGTGATGACGGCAAATGGAAGGAGAGAAAGAGAAAGTTCAAGGGACTGTTAGATGACAGGCTCTCATATAAATGAAATAATAGAAAATTACAAAGGATGCAAATATTCTTTATATTTGTGATGATACAAACTATAACTATATTCAAATGATAAATTAGAAATTGAAAAACCTAACAAATATCACTTTTGTAATGTTCAGTGGTATGTACAGAAATTTTGTGATAAAATTATGAATTTTTATGCTTTCACAGAGATTTGCAAATTTTGGTCAAAATCGGATAGAAATATCTTAGAAACCATCGATCAGAAAATGGATCTTTGTGAGAAAAACTTTTTTGTTTTCAATGTTAGTGTCCCCAAACTCGGTCAATACTAATATTACATGCTTTCAAACAGATTTATAAAATTTGCTCAAAATCGGATAACTATATCTTACAGCTGCCATAGGACCGATAGGTAGGAAAATGGGTCTCAGTGAGAAAAACTTTTTTGTTTTCAATGTTAGCTTCCCTAAACTTGGTCATTACAAATATTATATGCTTTCACACAGATTTGCAAATTTTGGTCCAAATCGGATGACCATATCTTATAGCTGCCATAGGAAAGGTCGGTGGGAAAATGAGTCTTAGTGAGAAAAACTTTTTTGATTCGATTTTATCGTTCTTAAACTCGGCGATAGTTAAATTCAAAGACAGTATTTGCAAGGGCACAGACCAAATTAGCTTGGCCTTCTCGTTTTTAGTTCTGTGATCAATTTAGAAATTGTTAGTGTAATTTGATTTGCATTTAACTGATACAAAAAGACTTTGTCAGTCCCAGCAAAATCAGAAAGAAAAACGTACTAGTCAGCCTCTCTCATTTCCGACTGTTTCATTTTCGATCACCAACATATGCTAATTTTTCTTCTCTCTACATTTGGTCGACCCTGATCTGAAGAGAGCAATTCCATTCGGAATTGAGAACAGAATTTCGTTCGATTTGCTTTTCGAAAAGTAGTAATTCCATATTCTAAGCCATATTTTTTCAATTCATCTGTATTAGAAGAGAGAGTTTGAACTCTTGAGTCCAAACTAATTTTTTGGTGAAAATACGTTCTATCCATCCCAAATTATAGCTTATTTCGTTGGTCAAAACATTTTTATGTTTATATTTTTATATTTTATATTACTAACTTGAGTTGAAAACTTTATAGAATAATCAGAGTGTCAATCTCTTATTTTAAATATACTCTCATATTCAGAAGTGGCACAGAAATCTTCAGAGATTTCGAAGACGATTGGTTTGTGAATGTCTCGAAAAATCCGTCAGTGCCACAGAACTTCAAAAGACATCATTTCAGTATTCTAAAGTCTTGTAAAAGCCTTTTCACACCAAACCCGCAGCTTCAAAAACAGATTTCAGCTACTACCTCTTAGTATGATTGCAAAGTATCGCCAAAAGTACTCGGAAACGATAACAATCTACGAGTAATATGGTAAAATGGTATAAAAGCTGCACTGCAGCTGGAATGGTGCGACTTTTTAGTGACCACCCAGCCTACTGCTTCTACCTATGGAAAAAATCTCGGAGCTGCGGCCAGTGTGAATAGTGTATTTTAGAAGGTTTGTGTATAAGATTATGTTATAACTACAGCAACAGGGTCGCGTCTCTAGAAAACAATTTATGCCCAACTTTATTCATTATTTTTATATGATTTTGTAGAGTAGTTTACGGTCTTGATGAAATAATTTTACTGTATACCTTCAAGCTTAAGATGAAATTCAAATCATTTATTTAGCCGCTTGAAAATAAGGACTGGTTCGGTTCAGTGGTTCACACAGTTTTTGCTCCTTTTGCTTCTGTGCTCCTTGAAAACGCTAAATATCGTACATGGAGTATATCGTTCCGTACAGGAAATGGAATACTCACACAAATCAACTGGCAAAATTTTAAGGAAGAAATGTAGTCCGATGACTGGTATATTAAAAGGTCGGTGAACAAAGGGAGCAGGAGATGTTCGAAAAGCTACATCGATCCAGCATTGCTAAGGATTATTTCGGTCTATAAGTAAGTCTCCCTTGTAGAGGGTTCATCATTAAAACGTTATTTAACCAACTTTCGGGTAAAACTTATCTTAGGGAATCGATTACAGTTCCCAAACTTACAAGTATCATTGTCTGTAAGTAAGCGCTAAAAGCGATAAGACTCGACTCTGAACCGAACAAAGCCGATTTTTCTTAGAGGATTTCGGTTCGAAGTTTTCGAAGGGCCGCCGGTTCGGTTTGCGATTTGGTTTATCAGCTAAAATTGCGGTTCGGTTACGGTTTGTTTTATATCATTGTTGATATCGATGGTTTCTTTGCATTATATTTCACTAGGTAGATCAAGGCTTGCAAAAAAAGATTTGATTTTTCAATTATAATCATAACATGCAATTTTTTTTTTTTTTTGTTTTTATTATTTGTTTGGTTTCTAAATTTTCTGCCACCTTGTGTAAATTTGGCAACTTAATTTAGATTGTGGCATAACATGCAAGAATAAAAAACTAAAATTTAAGTGGATTAAATGATTAGCTTTAAGGCTCAGAACTTATTTATCCGTTATTTCGAAACCAAATTATCTAATTGTAATTTACAAATAAACTTATTCATGAACTTTATTTTGATCGAACTCGGAAACTGAAACTAACTTATATTAAGCGAACTAGTCCAACGAAATTTAAAAACTTCTATATTATATTCAAAGCATAATCTAAATGCTAAATCTAAATGATCTACTCACCGAAAGTGCCCATTTCTTAAGCTTTTGTTTCCCTTATTTTGCAGTAATCCAAATTGATAATCCAAAGATTGTTCTCTTTACCGTCGGCGGGATAATTGTGATCACCGATTAAACAATAGATTTTATGTCTCCAAAAATTTATAATTTCCTTCTTTTTTTTTGGCAACAAAACGACAACAAAGCTGCATTCACACTTAGTAAGTCACATTGCAAATGGCTGTTTGTAAATAATTGTGAATAATTGACGAGTTCACTCTTAGTTGAGATTTTTAACTTCCAGCGAATGTAGAAATTAATTTTCAAGGTTGCTCACAAATTAAAAAGAATATATTTTGTATATTTCCTTCTTTTGTTATTGAATAGATAATAAGTGAAATAGTGTGCAGTAAGTGAAAGAACAAATTTAAACACAAAAACACAAGCAGGCGAAAGACGCGCAAAAAATCAACGACGACCAGAAATACGCACGTCCACACGGCAGGAGTTTTCCGTTATGAATGTTTTGACATTTTCCAATTGCTTTGGTTTTTATATTTGTTGCTCGGAGCTCGTGCATGGATAAACGAAAGCGGTCGTCTTCTGCCTCGGAAAAGCTACCACAGAATAAGATGCTCTCATTTTGTCTCTATGGCTGAGTTTTCCAAAGAAGCTTTGCTGGTGGAAGAAGAGCTTTTGTGTGGCCGCCGGTGTTGGCGCTTTGAGTTCAATGCATTGCGCGTAAGTTTTAAGCAGGAGCGGAGTAAGGGCACATCTACTATCTATAAGATAGAACATTTTTGTTAAAGTCATAGTAGACTTTTGCCTTTTCACTTATCATAGAAGGCTGGTGTTTTTAAATGATACAGGTACAACGAAACAAAATTCCAAAATTCAACAAAAAACGAGAAGGCCAAGCTAACTTCGTCTGTGCCGAAGTTTTTATACCCTTGCAAAAGCTGTTTTTGAAATGACAGAGTTTAAGAACGCTTAGATAAAAATCAAAAACTTTTGTAACTAAAATCCATTTTCGTCAGATGAACATCTAATTTCGACCAAATTTCGCTAATCTTTTTGAAAACATATCAAATTAACAATCGCCAAGTTTAAGAACGATAAAATTTAAAACAAAAAAGTTTTTCTCACTAAGACTCATTATCCGACCGATAAGTCCTATGGCAGCTTTAAGATATAGTCATCTGATTTCGACCAAATTTTTCAAATTAGTTTGAAAGCGTTTAATATTAATAATCACAAACCTTAAGAACGATTTACTTGAAAACAAAAAAAATTTTTTCACTAAGACCCATTTCCGACCGATCGGTCCAATGGCAGCTATAAGATATAGTTATCCGATTTTGACCAAAGTTTGCAGATCTGTTTGAAAGCAAATAATAATAATAAGGGACGAGTTTGAGGACGCTAACATTGAAACCAAAAAAGTTTTTCTCAGTAAGACCCATTTTCCGACCGATCGGTCCTATGGCAGCTATAAGATATGGTCATCCGATTTTGACCAAAGTTTGCAGATCTGTTTGAAAGCATATAATATTAATAATGACTGTGTTTGGGAACGCTAACATTAAGAACAAAAAAGTTTTTCTCACTAAGACCCATTTTTTGACCGATGGTTCCTTTGGCAGCTATAAGATATAGTCATCCGATCCGGTCGGTTCCGATATATTAGCAGCGTACAGTAAAAAGAAGACTCTGTGCAAAATTTCAGCACGATAGCTTTAAAACTGAGAGACTAGTTTGTGTAGAAACAAACGGACAGACAGACGGACATACAGACAGACGGTCAGACAGACGGACAGACAGACGGACGGACAAAGCTCAATCGACTCAGCTCGTCGCCCTGATCAAGAATATATATAGTTTATGAGGTCGGAAATGAATATTTCTATGGGTTGCAAACTTCTGGGCAAAATTATAATACCCTTTGCAAGGGTATAAAAACTGTTCTAGTGGTCCATTTTCCAACAAAATTCTAAACTTATCCAACTTTCCATTTTTGGTACTTTTCCTGATATAGTTCGTAAGCGTAAAGGGATAATTGTTTAAGTTCAGTGTATTTTGCAAGGATTCACCTATGTATAGGTACAGGTGCACGGCTAAGTCAAGTTTCCTGATTCTCCTCTGAAGAACTTCCCCAAAAAACTGCCAAAAAGAAACATTCAGATTGTAGACTAACACTCTCTACGGTAGACGACACTAATTACCTGCTGAGGCACGACTTACATCTTTTTCTTCCGTTTAGAAGAGCTGCAGGATACAGTATATATATATACAAAAAATCAAATAATCCATGGACCTGCTCCATACTCCAGATTTTTGTTATCATATTCGGCATGAAACTGTACTATCCAAATTTAATGTTTAATAATATTCCATTACAAAAGCCATTCAAAATAGTTTTCAGTGTATCGACAAGGATCAATCCTGCAGGCGAAGAAATGAACTCCTTTGAAAACTGCCACGGAAAGACCTAAATCGTAATAATTGCCTTAATAATTTTTTTTTGACAAGTGCAATTTTAACAATTCCGAGAAAAAAGTTCAAATTTTATGACCATTTCGAAGTAGAATATTGTTGATAAGTGCAGCTTTAGCTCTGCTCAAGACTATTGTAGTGACTCCTTGGACGAAGCTACAAATCAAAAGGCAATTGTTGACACGATACAGACCAGAAAATGGAATGATGAAATGATGAACTTTTAGCTAGGATGAGAAAACTCTATGCAAATCTTTGGTACTACTTTTAGTTGTATACTTTTTTTAAGGAACTTCACGAAATTCGTTTTTGAAAAATATTAATTTTCTCTAAACAGGTTGTGCACAGCTTGCTCGACACAGACTAGAACTAAAAGTCGGACACTTGAGCCCAAACAGTGTGTTCATTAGGGGATACATTTTATGTATGGAAAATTGTAAGGCCATAGTAAAACCGTTCTATACGATGCAATTTCGTGTAAAAAAGGAATAAAAAAAAAATTTAATTTAATGTTAGTGTCTGCGAATTGGATTCAAATTATATTACTCATACGTACTGTTGCCCTTGCTTACAATTTTAATTTTTAAGTAGTTGGTGTAGACTTGGTTTAAAGTCATAACATTTGAAGAAAAGCTATCATGACTATTGAAAGAATTGTCGTGGGTGGTCCATCTAGTGTTTGGAATTTAAACTATTCATAATTTGACTTAAAAAACGTCAAATGTCATTCGGAAAGCGACTAATATTTAGTAAACACTTTGACATTTACGAAATGGATCGCTATTCGCTTGAAGAAAGTTGGGAAATAGTAAAAACATATATCCAAAGTGGTGAGTCCTCGACTCAAACTGTGCCAAATCATCTTTTCGGATGAAGCACATTTCCACCTCGGTGGTTATGTTAATTAACAAAATTGTCGCATCTGGGTCACAGAAAATCGGCATATCGTCGTCGAGAAGCCAATGCACCCACCATTTGACACTGTTTGGTGCGGATCTCGAGGCATCGTTGGTCCATTTTTCTTTGAAAATAAAGAAGGAGCCACCGTGACCGTGAATGGTGAGCGCTACCGCGCAATGTTAAGTGATTGGTTCTTCGGTTTCAACAAGACGGCGCTACGTGGCACACAGCGCACGCCACAATCGATCTTCTGCGCCCTTTCTTCGAAAATCGAATAATCAGCAAAAATGAAGATGTGAATTGGCCGCCAAGAAGCTGTGATCTGACACCGTTAGACTATTATCTTTGGGGAGCGGTCAAGGACAAATATTATGCAAACAATCCTGAAACAATTGATGAGAAAATCACTTTCAATCAACCGTCTCGTATATGTCGTTTAGGGCCACGCAAGAATATGACAGTGTGCCGTCTCTGGCCAAACTAATCATCCTTATCATGCGTCAGCAACGTTGTTAAGCTTTGTCCATCGCTAGCGCGCCATCGAGTCTGGACTCGGAGATCGCCGACAGTCGCCCCACCTACAAGTTCTCGAACCTAGTCATGTTCAACGCCATCGAAGAGCCGAAGAACATCTTTGCTTTGCTTTGGAAATGCTTCGTAAGCACAGCGGCTTATGCATTAATCTAAGATATTGTCAACTCGCCATGTCAAAAGGTCAATTTTTCAGCTACATCACAACTCCTCACTGAGGTACCACAAAGTTCTCACTGAAGCACCGCAATGTACTCTACGCGAGGTCTAGCACGAGGATAACGCAGGTTACCGATACCACCACTCCGACAGTATTTGCCCGCCCACGCAGACTTACTGGACACAAGCTCATTGCCGCTAAAAAAAGAATTCGCTTATGTACGTACATACAACGTTTTAAAACTAAAAAAAAAGTCAAACCTATTCAGTTGAGCGGCAATGTATATGATAGAGCTCGGAATTTGACGTACCTTCAGCTGCAAATGGGCCAGTCCGTGGCACATGATTCTCAGGGCAAACGTGGAATGGAGGCCTTGTGCTGATTTCACTCACTGAGCAAATCGTGCCCTATAGTTACCCACATATTCCCTGGAGGGGGAGTACTTTGGCGACTTTGGCCAAAGCGACAGTCGCACGTCCATTCAACCAAACGACTCAAAAGCGACCCAAAACGACCCAAAAACAACCCAATTCCGATGCGATTTTGGCCTATTTTGGGTCGAAAGCGATTTGTAGATCACTTGGGATTATTTAATTTATAATATAAAACATGTAAGAAAGTCGGTCTAGCCAGACTGTAATATACTCTGTTTCTGCTAAAGCAGCCGAATGCAGTTCTGCTGCTGCGCTGCTACAGCGAATTTTCTTTTGATCATAGCTTGAGAATCGTTGAGATCGATAAATAATTTTGATAACTGTATATCTCTTGAAGGTAAGAACCATCTTATAATTGAAATTGAAATAAATTGAAAATTAACTTGATCTGCCTGCAAGTATACGAAGTTTATATCAATCATATAACCAAGAATCTGAATCTGAAGAATTCATTTGATTCGTTTTGTCATTAAGAAAATTGAATGAAAATAAATAAACATTATAAAAAAAAATTTAATGTGGCCCAGGTGGCTTTGATTTTGTAATCGTGTCATTACATTTAGTTTACTTTTAGTGACAACAAATTTTTCATTCGATTTCCCAGCCTTGTTCAGGCAACATCAAAATTTATAGTATTTTAATCTTCTTAGGTAAGTGTTAAGGGACCCAACTGTGTACATGTATAATATATTGTTTAGTTAATTTATTCTTTTATTTGCAGTTGCCCTTTGGTACGCTTTACACTGATGGTATCAATTTGAATCTGAGGAGCCAGCATAACTGGCTCGCTGGACTCATTGTCGAAGGATGGTTTTTTATTGCAAAAGAAATAAAAAATGTTTTTTATTTTCTTCTCCAACAATATAACTATGTAAGTGTTGATTGACTTGGCCACATATCCATACCTTTTTAACTTTATACCAACTTTTCGCAGAGCACCTGTAGTAAACTTAGCGCCCGTAGTAAACTCAACACTCAACAGAATTGAATCACAGGTACCAGGAAACTTGGCTTGCTGGATTCCCCATGCTTACTTCTTATTCAACAGAAATGGACCCACGACTTTCATATTGAATTTCGCTTAAATATGATTAAACCAATTGAAGAATTCATATTTTAAAAATGCAGAAAATTTTAAAAAATTCAAACTGAACTAAATATTGTATCCCATTGTATAGCATAGGTAGTTAGAGAGAGCGCCCTTATTCATTCCCTGACCTCAATCAAAACATTGAAGAATTTTCATAAATTGTTTTAAACAACTCCGCCTCCTTAAATTACCGGGTCATAAAAGTAGGCGCCAAACTATTTTTAAGCGGAATTAATTACCGGCCTAGATACCCACAACTCCTATCTTATAAGCATATCCCTGAAGCAACTAAATACCAAGCAAATTTTTTAATACAATATAAATAAAGGGAGAGGGAGAATTGGAGTCGCAAAAACTTCTGCCATGCACGCAAGGACATAGCCGGCACAGGCCTGCTCCTGACGTATGTCTGTAGGTGTTGCCGTGTGGAGGCTAAAAACTTTGCCGCAACTCGTGTATAAACCACTGGAAATTAAGTTTGCGGCTAAATTGTCCTTGAACCAAATACCCAGAAGCCAAATGCCGACTCATCCCTTCGTTTCTTGCCTTGTGGTAACCGGTTAACTTGATTATTTTACAAATAATTGAAAAGTTTTTTTCTTCGCCATTGCGAAAATTGCACAAATCATGACATGGTATAAATCCCCTCCAATCACCTGACTGACGTTGCCGTTTCCGGTCCTTGATTCGCCGCCTCCTATTATGCATATGAGCCACATCGCGTTCAAGTTGACGTCGTAGTCGTCGCCACCAACACGAATATGCGCCCCAGTGACGACAGCGCTGAGGATGACACCCAATACTGGAGGCAAACAATACCAAATAACACCCAACAGCTCTCGGGACAAAAACAAACATAAGTATCGTGCAAAAACATCGTTTAAAATTAGACTCCTCTTTGCATATGACGTGAATCCAAGATAGTAGAGAACATGTTTCGTCTAACTAGAGACAAGAGAGGACACGATGTGCGCTACATAGGGTTTTTGATTTAATATTTTAAAAATGTCATCTCATTACAAATAGAAAATAATTATTCTCCATAATAATTATTATTTAAAAACTTAGCATACTTATAGCATATAAACGTAGAAATTAACAAGTGAGAAAGTCGGTCAAGCCCGACGATAATATACTCTGTACAAGTTCTGGCCGCTGATTGCATTTGCTCCCGATTTGTTTGGAAATAGGTCATTGCAAACACAGCCGATGCCAAATTTTTATGTATGTACTCATGTACTCGGTACTCCGGTGGTTAAACTGTGGAAGATATGTCGGTTTTTTCCTTTTTTTATGCCGCAGAAAAGAGCTTTCACTTTCTTATTCCTATGAAGAGACTTTATCTTAACACCAGGATGAAACGCTTTCTTATCACTCAGAAAAGACTTTTTCATAGCTATTAGCAAAAATGCTTTCTTAGCTTTCAGATGATTTCCCGATTTTTCCATATCTTTACATGACAGCACGATAGAAATTTGATAAAGCTGGCGTTAAGGGATACCTACTGGAAGAGTCGCATTCTAAATGATGGATAGATGTTTTGATAGACGATGTTTAGGAGCCTTTAAGTAAGTAGAGATATTCGAATTATAATAACGTTAACCTAGCATTCCATGAATATATTTTTGTGCATTTCAATAAATATTTAGTTACGATAATGTTAAATCAAGTTTCTTTTAAAAAACTGCTATATAATTTGGGGTGGGAATCTAGTTGTCCTCCCATAAATTGTAATCTTAATTTTCGAGCTTAACAGGCTTATACCTTGCTTATGATCCTGACAAAAATGCAACAAAATGTCCATAATTAGTGCATATGTTAAACTTCATGATAAGATGGTTGCAATAAATGTCCGACAAAAACAATGGCTTGTGGCAGATGGTTTAGTTTGACAAAATTGCTATAAATCAAGTAAAATTTGACTTTAAAGGCCAATTTCGATACCATTGGCATCATTTATACCACGTGTTTGATTTTTCTCACTTGCATTGATATGTATACTATCCTAGAGGCTTAATAAAATCTGAAATTAGTGCTTAGTGTAGTTATTATCTTATTTACCTCTTTACACTTGAAATGTTCAACATTACAAGAACGACAGAGTTCTGCTCTCAATAACCGATAGCGCTCTCCTCTCAGTAGTTTTGGCACACACCCCTCTCCCATGAATAACGAAACTGTGACAAACAAAGAATACTTCCCCTCTCCGCTCCGATACTTCTCCCTTTGCCTACAAAACAGATTTTCCCAGCCATAGCCCCTGGGGGCCGAACATACTCGCCAATTCACACCCAATATCACTTCTGCATGCATCACTGTGGTAAAAGAGGAAGACAGACACATTTGCGCGCTCTCTGCTTGGGGAACCCTGATATAAAAACCCAAAATTCAAGAGCAAAGTTTTTTAAGAGCGTTCGCACTTGTAAGCATTACCACATAACCAGTTTTTCAAATAAAGCCTCGGCTCGCGTTTTATGGGTACTTTTGTACTTGCAACACACAACCACAAAAATTTTATTTTAGATTTTAAGGGCAAGGGAACTTCACTTCAATCGGCCAATTGGTTAGGGTACCTCCAGAAGGAGTTAAGCCTTCATTCTTAAATATCTTTAAAAGCGCACGGTAGATTTTTATTAAAATCGTTTTTTATGATGTTATAATGGGCTATTGCATGTCCCTAAAAGATGGTACCCGACAGCCAAAAAACCCTGTCAACATTTGCTTAATTTTCCAGACTTTTATCTTAAACCCTTAAAAACTAAGCTCAAATTGTTGTCGCTGTGTGCTGCTAGTACAAAAATAACCATAAAACGCGAACCGAGGCTTTATTTGAAAAACTGGGTATGAGGTGATGCTTACAGAGGTCTCTTTCATCATAATTTAAGGGTCTCATGCCCGGTTTTTTTAAAAAGTTAGATTTTGTCGAGCTGTGTTATAATTATAGATATTGGGAACATCAACTTCAGTTTAATATTTGAGATTGTTATGTTAAAAATTGTGGGAGCTAACCAACTTTTTCTTTGCGTGGGCGGGGCCCTCGAGAAAAATTTTAAACAAACTTTATCTGCGTACAGTGAATAGGAGTCTACATTTTAAGTTTGGTTGCTCTAGCTGTTCTAGCCTCTGAGATAGAGGTCTTCCTACAGACAAACGGCTATACGGACAGGGCTATACCGACTCGGCAGTTGATGCCGATCAAGAATATTATACTTTATATGATCGAAAATTTTTCCATTTGCCTGTTACATACACTTGAACGACTTCTGTATACCCTGGTTTACTCTACGAGTAACGGGTAAAAAAATCAGTACTAAAAATCTCCTACATTTTAGTTTGGTTTCGAATGTTAAGTTTAATATTTAAGATAGTAAAATAGTCCATGAAAGCTGCAATAGTTCGGTCTGAAGGTTCAAACTCTAACGTGGGGACTTGGTTCTAAACTTGGTTTATAACTTCAATTAAAACATTTTTCCCTTTTTTCAGAATTCGTCGCTTAACGTTTCCGATTGTTGCTGTTAATGCTCGCCAGACGTTTCTGTTTTCTGCAAGCTGGCTACTGTTGTTCACACACAACTGGGCAGTGTCTTGTCGCAGTTGATCTTAACATCTCTATTTTTTATTTTTTAAATGAATTTCCCCTAAAAAGCGTACAAGCCTAACGAGTGCGGATAGGCTCGACTATTTCATTTAATTCTTTAATTTGACATGTCATTTACCAAGTCCCATAACCCACATATCCTCTCAATATATTACAAGTCCCCACTTATCGTTCCTCTTC
Source organism: Lordiphosa magnipectinata (assembly GCA_037044535.1). Classification (NCBI taxonomy): domain Eukaryota; kingdom Metazoa; phylum Arthropoda; class Insecta; order Diptera; family Drosophilidae; genus Lordiphosa; species Lordiphosa magnipectinata. Next base: position 220,082 of record JBAMBO010002744.1, on the reverse strand, counting down.
CCCCAGGTGTCCCCCCTTTTGAAGGTCACTTTTATGTCACAACATGAATCCAGCGAAAAACACATCGCCTAGTAACCGAAAATAAACATTTCAAATAAGTCGACCTAACCCAACGTGAAAAGTGCAAAAATCGTGTTTTATGCTACCGAAAAACTACATACTTTTGGTAGCCGAGCGCTTGTTACTATTAATAGAGTCGTCGTTCGAACTGAACTTGTGAACTTAACTGGCTCAATGGTTGCCAGGCAGTCGGAAAATTAACAGTCAGACAGTGGAGCACCCAGTGGCCCAGTCGCGATAATTTTGCAACGAATTAGTCGTCGGCCGAGGCTTGGAGCGAGCGTAATGCAGACGCGACCGAGTAGTGAACCGCAACGTAGCAAGGAACAAGTGCAGGAAGAGCAACAAAAATGCTCCAGTGCCACGTTGCAGAAGAAGAAGGTGGTGGTAGTGACGCCGCCGGCGGCGCCTCCACCAACACCAGCCAGCTCTGGAGTTCCCCTAAGTGTGCCCATTATACAATTGACTCCGGCAAGTGAGAATGGTGCAGCCAAACCCGTTAAGGAAACCATTTTGCCGGATAGTAACAACAATAACAATAACAACAAGGAAAACTTACCAACAAAAGCCTTAACTAAAACCGTGGTAGCACCCTTGGGTGCACCCACCAATTATGTGGCTCGACGTACTTGGATTACCACCGACCGTATGAATGAATTACGGCGCAAGGCTCAAGAGGCGGCTAAACAAAATAAAATCTTTACCATTCGCGGTTGTTTCAATTCCGTACGGAATGCTTTACTCGCCCGTGGTTGGGTGGAAAAATTGGATGTGCATCGGAAAGTGGTGCCGGCGGGTCAAATGACTTATGAGGATTTAACTCAGCGCTTGCCCAAGCGCAAGGCGGGCGAAACGCGTCGGCAATACATACTCAAGTGTGAGCGGAATATCATGTCGCGCTTTCTCGAGCACATGCCCGTGGACTTTCTCTGGACGAATCGCAAAGAGAAATGCGATTATATAGATCAAGCCAAGAATCCGGGCATGACTATCAACAAATTTCATCGTGCTCCGTTCACCTCGAAGGAGGGCCTTTGTAGTCAATTAAGAGATTTCCATTGGTTCTTTGAGGAAGGAACCGCCGAAATGTATTTCCCACGCTGCTATAATGTCTGGAGTCCCGAGGAGTTGGGCGAGTTCATAGATAACTTTAAATTAACTGCCTGTGTGGCCTACATGAGGGTCTTGCTATGCAAATACCATAAGCAAGGCAGTGATGCAGTCTTTGCTGCCATGGGTAAAATACCCTATTCCTCCATAGACTTTGCCTACAAGAGACTAATGGAGTACATTGATAGCTGCCAGCACAATGATATAGATTACGAGGATCCCCCAAAGGTATGGGAACATGACTGGGATGCATTTCTTTATCAGCATCAGCAGTTGGTCAATGAAGATGGAAGGATTCAACATGATGGTCAGCGATTAGATCACATGATCAAGAGTTGTCTTACGCTGGTGGACAAAATGAAAGTCCATTGGCCACAATACAGTTTGGATGGCTATCAGAATTTGTGGATTGTGAAGCCAGCAAATAAATGTCGTGGACGTGGCATACTCTTAATGGATAATTTAAAGAAAATTTTAGGTGTGGTTAATCCATCGATAGCTTCCAAGAGTCGTTATGTGGTGCAAAAGTATATTGGTGAGTGAGATAATAAGCCACGGTTTTGTTTTCATGTGAACTATGATGAATATTTTCAATTTCATTTATTTAAGAAAATTCTAAAATCTTTATTCTAACAATAATGTCAAGTCAATGGCATGAATCGAACCGAACCGTTTTCTCTCATGGAAAAATCATAACGGCTCGAATAGGAAATCAAAAGAAGGTGTCATGCTCCGAGTGAGAAATTCCCTTGCCAGGCTCTGCTTTAATGATTACGAATCACTAAACAAGACGCAAGATTAAATTAATGTAAAGAGGCACGACCAATTGCAGAGTATTATTGTATACACAGGAAATGAGAATGGGTGAATGGTATATTAAGAACAGAACAGGACAGTACCAGATGCTGTCACAACTCTGGAACATTTTATCTGAAACTGTCCCTCCACTGCTTCACTGCTGCGGGTATAGGAAATCCATTCTAAAAGGTTGAATAAATCCAAAATGTTTAATAAGAGACCTCCTTTGTCAGCGAATAACTGTCGTAGCAAAAAGTGGAATAAAACTTACCAAAACACCTCAAACGAAACGTACCGACTCGGATCAGCTTTCCAAAAACACACGAGCTAGTGTATTTGTTTGGTTCTGAATCGGTTTGAATCCCAGAGTGCATTGCGCAATTAATGAATAAGCCCTAATGAATCCCTTATCCCAGACGATCAACGCCACAGAATATCGCTTTGCTTCCTCTTTTCAATATCGTATTCACTGATTTTTAATATGTACACTACATTCAGAAAACTATTTTTCTAAAAAATTAGTCAAGTGTTAAAATCGCCCTAAAACTTAGAAATAATTTCTATATTTAAGACATTTTTTCTGAATTTTATTAAAAAAAAGAATTTAAAAAAAAAATGTCTTAAAAAATGTCTTAAAAATATAAATTATTTCTAAATCTAAGGGCAATTTCAATCCTTGACTAATTTTTTAGAAAAATAATTTTCTGACTGTAGGGTTGAATAGCATAAGGTAAGAAAACTAAACAGAATAGATTGAAAAATTAAAAGATTTCAATTTGAGCTTTACCCTCAACGAAAAGGCTTAAAGTATTCGCAAACATTACGTATACGCCACATCGAAGTTTCTTTCAACGAAGTTACAGACTTCCCTGAAACAGAAAGTTTTTGTATTGACAAAATACAATTTTTTAAATTACTCAAACACAAACGGTTGTTCACTGGAAAGTAAAGGTTTTTCTGAGGATTGGAAAAATTGTGTTTTTTTTTTTAGTATACTGAGAAAAAATTAATCTTAAATAAAAATTATAGTCTCGAAACCAAGAGAAATGGTGTCAGAAGTTCACTGAGACGAGATAATCTCAAACCAGGATTATATTCTCAACTTAAATTTAATAAATATAACAATCATGGATTATGATAGTTTATTCTCGACTTTAAGATAAACTAATCTCACTTGTATTCCCTTGTAGAGGGTACATTAAAAATGTCCAGATGTTTGTAACGCATAGAAGAAAGCATGTTCGATCACATAAAGTATATATATTCTTGATCAGCATGACGAGCTGAGTTGATATAGCCGTCACGAGATCTCCTCCGTCAGATTTAAAGCTATCTTAACCAAACCTTAAACGAAGTCTTTTGGTACAAATACGCTGCACATTTGTCGGAACCGGCCGGATCAGCTGACTATAGCATATAGCTGCCATAGGAAGTATCGGTCGAAAAAGTAGTTTTAGTGAGAAAAACTTTTTTGTCTTCAACGCAAACGTCCCCAAACCTCGTATTTATAAGTTTTCCAGTTTATTATACCTAGTTCCAGTGAGAAAATATTTTTTGTTTTCATTGGTAGCGTCTTTATACTTTCCAGTTATGAATGTTATCAATTTCCACACAATTTTGGGGAGTTTAGTCAAAATCTGATGAATATATGGTAAAGCTGCCATATAACAAATTGTTTAGCAAATGGTCAAAGTAGTGGCTCCATCTATTGTTGAGTTTGGGAAAAATAGCCGCTTAGAATGTTCGACGAAAATAATTTAAAACTCCAATTGATATAAATTTTACAAGCTGCAAGCGTATATAAACTTCGATCGAGCCGAAGTGAGGTTTGCTCTATTTTAATATGAAAAGGAAAATACAAAAATTAATTATATTCAGCATTTTTTTATTGTAGGTAAGTGGTGGGGGTTGTTTTTAGTTATTAACTTATCAAAATGTTCATTTTTAATTCGTCCCTACTGGGACTTGAACTCAGTAACTCCTCGGGGGACCAAACACACGGCATGGCATCTTAACTTGCTGCGCCATCGGCCGTCACTTTTAAAACGCCACCAGTCGCAGTATAGGATCTCAGCTGGCAGAAATTTCGACGGTGCAAATGCTTCGACAGTGCCTTAGAATGACGAGGTCGTGGTTCAAATCCCATGAGGGCTGGGTTGCATTGCAACCGAAAATTGTTTTTTTTTTTACAAAATAGGAAGTTGCGAGATGATAAATCTTATTTCAAGGATTTTCAATCTTTTTTTATAAGATTGCAAGATTCTCAAAAAGAGATTTTCAATCTAGATATTAGATTGTTTTTTTTTTCTCAGTGTATGGTAGGAGTAGAAATATTGTAGAAATATAGTATTGTTGACGCATCAGTTTATTGTTCTCTTTCCTTTTCGCGTGGCAGCGCTCATCAAAACAGTGTTGACAAACGTATTCTTAATCTAATATTTACAATGTTGGACAACGTCTTATTTTAATTAACTGTAACTTAAATACTAATATTGCACATGCTTAAGAGGCTTAAGGCCTCTTCGTGTGCGTCAGAACCTAAAAAGCTGATTAATATTATTGTTATAGAGTAATTTATTGCTTTCATCCAGACGTCATACGCATTCATATAAATACACATAGGGATAAAACTTGTTGAGAAAATAAGTTGCCATCAACTCATAATGAGAACGAAATATTCTCCCATTTTATGAGGGCAACTGTTCAAAATGTTTTTGACACAAAGAAAGTTCAACTTGATTGGAGAAAAATTGTTCTTAAAGTGAAAACACTGTGCTACAAATGAAAAAACTAAAAATAACTAAGAAATTCCAATCAATTTTTTTTTATATTTCATCACAAAGTTAAAAATCTATATGAAAGCATTGTTTTAAGACTTTCTTTTCTTCATAATTAAATATAATTTTTTCTTACAATTTTGTATAAAAAAATAGTTAAGGTCGAAATCGGGACGTGTTGGGATAGACATTGGTCGGGATAGGAATGAGATTTTAAGTGTGTAAGTAAGTGTGTGTATTACTTAAAGAAATAACTCTTCCAATCTGTAAAAAATTTCCACTTTACGACCAAACACTTTTTTCACATACTCATTAAGGGCCGATTTCTCATATTCTATATAGCAGCTATTTGCCAGATAAACTTAGAATTTACTCTGGTACTTGTTAGTTTATGTGCTAGTTAGTGCTTTGTAGAAGCTGTGAAATCGGCACTTAAAGGTAATAATCGCTTGGTGTTAGTCCAAGCAACTAAGCTCTGAATTATATCTAATTTGGTCATAAAAATGCTTAGAATCCAAATTTTGATTCCTTTTAGGCTCGTTTTGTAAAGGAGCTACACCTTGTTTTTACTCTCTTTGATAATATGGTATAGTAGTATAGTACTATTCTCAGGACTAAAAATATTATCCCAAACAATTCTACAATTTTCTTAAAGGAAGATATACCATTTTGCATATATGATTAATAGTTATGGTCCATACCTTTCAAAAGAGATTTTTCGATTGTATCGAAAAAGTGAAAATATGATACATGGTATTAGTTAAAATACGATAAATCTTCTCTGTTGCAAAAGTTGGCCTTTTTTGTAAACCCATTGACTAGAATATCTAAACCAAAAATTGCTCAGTCAACACAGTTGAAGTAAGAAATTAGTCAGCTGCTCGCTCTCACTTACGCTCTCCGGATACATTTGGGAAAATGTCTGTCTCGCTCTAACCACTGTGATTTCCTACTGAAATTATAAAGTTTAGCACCAGCAAAATTGAGCGAATTTTATCTCTAATACTCATTCTCCATGGTAAACCTGAGTAGTCGGGGAGCATCCCACTGCTCAAACAAGCTCGCACAATACCTTTTTCTAAGGACAGTCGTCTTGTCATGGCTTTTCCCAAAATTATAACTGGTTTTACTTCGCAAAATTTTCGGAACTCTTTTAATTTATACGTCATTTTCGTGCTCCATGCAAAAGAGCCAATTCCAATAAAAAAGTGCCAGTGCACCAACAGGAAAAAAAAACACCATATTTGGTGCAAAAACACCAAGTGGGGCAACCGTGGTGGAGAGTCTCTCAGTTTTGAAGGAATCCATCTGAAATTTGACCCATTTTACTGACCATTAGGGAATGTGTCAAGTCAAGGTTTACCCTAGGCCGTTGAGCGAGTTGCGTTATCTAATATACTTGTGAAACGTGATAATTTCCTTATTTGTTTCTTTATTCAAGTCAACTGCTTCAAGCCAAAACTCATATCAGACGCATCAAAGCTGCATAATTTTTTTGCTTTTTGCATAATTTCGAGTCCTGTAAACATAATAAAATGAAACTAGGTCGCCAAACAGGCCGCCTTCTTCGTTCTAGTTGTTGTTACTATAACTTCTTGTGATGCCTTTTGGGAGCTCAAAATGTCAGTCAGTTGTGGTGTCTGCACGCCACGCCACGCACATATCCAGTCAAGGAAACATTACAACGTGTAGCCATATGTTCCATTTGGCCTAAAAAAAAAAAAAAGAAAAACAAAATCGCAGTTGTTGATGTTATTGCTGCATATTGCTGGCTGTAGTCATAATTTGTTTTACGGTTTATTTGTAAGTCAGTTGAGTCAGTCAGTGAATGCAACAAGTTGGCCAATTGATTTTCAATCTAACACTGAAGGGGGGAACCAAAAATGAGAACCTTCTATCATAGCCAATTAAAATAATCTTATCTTGAAACTAAAAATATTTTTTTATATATATTTTTTATACCCACAGAACGACCGCTTATTCTGTTTCAAACGAAATTTGACATACGGCAATGGTTTCTCATAACAAACACTCAGGTACAACACCTAGAACCCTCATTTTTGCTTACTAATTCCACCTAATCCTTTCCACAGCCTCTGGTAGTTTGGTTTTATCGCGAAAGCTATTTGCGCTTCAGTTCACAGGAGTACAGTCTTAGCAATCATCATGAATCCGTACATCTCACCAATCATGCCATACAAAAGAAGTACACGAATGGCAAACGAGATAAACGATTGCCCAGTGAGAATATGTGGGACTGCTATTCCTTTCAGGCCTATTTACGTCAAATAGGCAAGTACAACATGTGGCTGGAACGCATCTTTCCGGGTATGCGTAAAGCCATAGTGGGTTGTATGCTGGCCTCGCAGGAGAATATGGATAGAAGACCGAATACCTTTGAACTTTTTGGTGCTGATTTTATGATCTGTGAGAATTTCTATCCTTGGTTGATTGAGATCAATTCCAGTCCGGATTTGGGTGCTACAACAAGTGTAACGGCGCGCATGTGTCCGCAGTGTTTGGAGGATGTGGTCAAAGGTGAGTTGGTGCAGAGTTAAGAGTTAGTTTCTTAATAAAGTGTTCTTTATAGTGGTCATAGATCGACGCACAGATCCCAAATCGGATATGGGTAATTTTGATCTTGCCTATCGTCAGGTGGTGCCTCCCACACCCGCCTACATGGGCCTAAATCTCTATGTCAAGGGCAAACAGATGTTGCATAAGGTGAATCATGGTCACAACCATTACTATTACCAACAACAGCGCAGGGAAAGAAGCCTCGCCACCAGCAGTGTATTCCGTCAACGTTCCGCCATCCTACCACCAACCACCATTTCGCGTATACACCGAGCCATGCCCACTTTTAATGCCACCGAATATATGGAGAGATATATGGTGGAGCCCTTGAATAGCAGTCGGAGTAGTATTAGCAGTCAACAGCCTGTGGCCACCATCAAATCACCCACGCCGGCTCCACCACCCCCACCAGCTTGTCCGTATCTGATAAAACAGGCTGGTCGCTCCATTACCCAATTGCTGAGTGCTTCCCATAAAAGAATACCTGGCGGAGCAGAGACTTCCACCAGCACTGCCTTACCGCCTAAACGGCAACGCAGTTGTGGTCCTCGTCTGAGCTCCTCCCAGCAAGTGGAAAATAATGAGAAAAAATTTAAAATTCTCATCAAGAACTACACTTCTACGGGGAATGAGAATGTTCCAGTGCCGAGTGCTCCGGCCACAGCTCCTGTGATCAGTGTGCGCAAATGGCGTAGTCTACGCAACATCACCGCCAACACCACCACCAGCAGCAGTTCGTTCCCCTCGAAAACCAAACCTCTGCCCACCACGACCCTTACATCACGTCGATTTATACGCACCAAATCGGAGATTGAGAGTACGGCCAGTATTCATGCTATAGGAAAAACCTTTGGTCGTAAGTCCAATGGACCACGTTTGCCCGTCAGTATTTCGGTGCAGGCACTGCATCGTGGTGAGCCCATAGTGGCTGCCCTGAAGCAAGCGTCTAGCGAGCTGCAATTGTCTCAGGCTCAGGTGTTGAGTCCACGCACAGCGTTGGCTAATAAATTGTCAAATTCTACACTAACAGTGCCATCGCCATTACCCACAGGAATGTCATCATCATCCATGTGATTAGGTTAAGATTTAATTGTTAACACTGCCATACAAAAGTTGTGTATGAAAGAAACACTTGGATGGGTAACGGTCATACAAGTGAATGTCAGGCCAAATGTCTTGAGTGCACCCACGATTTCATATTTGTGTGCTGTCTGTGTCGCTACAGCACAAATGATCACACAGCCAGCATACAAATGTAAAGTCGTGGGTCCGCCAATATTCACTTGCATTGCCGTCACTTAGCTTTGTGTTTCTAGAGTCCTTGGTAATATGTCATTGGAAATGGAAATAGAAACTTAGGCTGCCAACCTTCAGAATTCTACAAATTCTTCAGTTCATAAGCTCGAACCCATATTAAGGCTTTAGGTTTGAACAGTGTGTGTTTGTATGCTATGTCACGACTTTTACTGATGCATTTGCTTACTTTTTCGAGAGGTAGCATGACTTCCGAAGAGCAATAACTAATTTTTCAAAAACGATGGTAATAAGTAGGCGTCCACAAATAAGTCCTTCTCATTTTCTATATAAAGTAGTTTAGTTAAATTGGAAGCAATTGCAATTTGCACTAGGAAATTATATTAATTGAGTAAAAACCTAATTTATGCCGGTCAGTTTATAATCATGATCATTTTGACCAGAGCTAGCAAAAATTGATCCCTTTTTATAGGCTGACAGAAAAAAACAGTCATTCTTGGACACTATAAAAAAGGGAACCGAATTGACATTTCACCTCTGTCTTTTCTCAACGATCACTTTACTCAATCAACTGAAGCTTTTTCCGCTCTTTTTGAGCATTTGTTTCCATATAATAGAAGTTGTCTATTGCGCATGTATGTGTGTTGCGCGTTTGCCTCAGAAAACTGCAAGTGTGCATGCGTGCTTGTCTGCTATATAACAGCAAAAAAAAGACACTACGCTGACACTTGCTTCGTTTTAGTCAGCTGCTGAGAGCTGAACGAAATTTTTCCAGTCAAGCTGTTATTGTAAGACAACTTCTTGTTTGTCTCTAGTAAGCAATCGTTCATTTAAGTCGACTAACATGAAATTGCATTTACCTGAAATCAAATTTTTACCATTTATTTCATTTTAATGCTTGCATAGGACACAGACTACACGGCATATGCTTTTATTCAAGAACTAAAACCGAAACAAATCTCAGTTTCGGTTACGGTTACGAATATTAAAATCAAATTTTATCGGTTAGTCTTTTCAGCAGCTTCGAAAAATCTGTCAAAGTCGAAGCTGCGAGATATGTTTCAGTAGAAAATACATTGGCTTGGTGGTCACTCAAAAGTCGCAACATTCAAGCTGCAGTTTTCTTAGTTGTACTTTGGCGATATTTATCTTATCGTTTCGGTTACCGGTTTCAAACCGGTTAAATATACATTTTAAGCATGTTTGCATTGTTGTCAATAGTGCAGGTGAATATTTTTTCTTTCTTTTAATTCCTTAACGACTTCAAATGCGAACAACTGCAACTCTTAAAATTTTCGCCAGTTTGACAATCAAATATTTTCTCCAAAGCTAGAGTTTTCCCTTTGAAAATGTACTGAATATTCAATTCTGAACCAAAAACCATGAATCTTTCAGGACCAAAAAATAACACGAGGCAACAAAATTCGACTTTTTCCAGTATATTGAAGGGTCGGTGGTGATTATAGACTATTTTTCGTGTGCTTAAAACGAATCTGTGTTCAGAAATTTCAAAAATCACGTCGAGATTTTTTGTAATATATGCTTAAAGATTCAAAAAATGCCTTATCGGACTTTTTTATACGCTTTTTGTTGAGAACCTATTCTTTTGTTGTGACTTTCTTTGATATTATCGGAAAGAACTACTCCTTGACTTTGAAATAAACTATCCCAAGCAATTCCACGATTTTTTCAAATGAAGGTATACCATTTTTAGTAAATGTACACACCTGATCATATAAATAGGTACACACATCAACTCTGACTTTAAAGTAACAGAAAACAGTTTTATTCATTGTTTCAAACTTAAAATTTGTTCTCATTGATCCTTAAACTATTTGTTTTAAATAAAATAAACTTAATTGTAACATAGAATAATAATATAACATAAAAGAGATCATTTTGTGTTTCAGATACGTTTTCAGTGTGATCATAATAATAGGTACACTTCATGTGTTGGTAAAAAAAAAAATTTGTATTTCCATTTTGTGTTCTTTTTTTTAGGTAAATTAGTATTTCCTAACTTAGTATCCAGTGTATCCACCTCTATTTTTGGCCACTACTGCTATTCTTTTTGGCATACTTTTAATAAGAGCCTGGCAGGTCTCTACTGGTGTCTCATACCACAGTTTTTGGACACTCTCCCATAATTTTTGTTTATTTGAAAATAAATGCTTTGCCAATTTCTTTTTTAAGTCTCCCCACAAGTTTTTAATGGGGTTAAGGTCGGGGGATTGGCTTGGCCACTATAGAACGTCAACTTTTTGGTCCTCGAAAAATTTAGATAACAGCCTTGATGTGTGTTTAGGATCATTATCTTGCTGAAATACCCAGCGTAATGGCATATTTTCCTCAGCATACGGTACCATAACTGTTTCCAATATGGATTTGTACTCTGCAGCATTCATTTTGTTCGTAGTCTTATAAATTGGACCTACGCCTTACCAGGAGAAGCAACCCCATACCATTATATTGCCAACTCCATGTTTGACTGTTTTTTTTGTAAACCGTGGATGGAATTCCTTTCCATTAGGGGGTCGAACATTCCTTTCACAGTCATTCCCAAACAAATTAATCTTGGTTTCATCGCTCCATAATATGTTTCTCCATTTTTTCTCCCCGGTGCATCCTACCCAGTCTTTGTGGTCCCTTGCAAAAGTTTGCCTCATGGTGATATTTTTTTTGCGCATAAGTGGGACTTTCTGGCAATTCTTCCTGATAGGTTGGCATCTTGTAGTCGTCTTCGGATAGTTGGAGCACTAACTGAATTCCCAATTTCGGCTGCAATAGCCTTCGATGACTTAAATTGGTCCTTTTTGCTCAAAGTTACTATATAGTGGTCAAGGGTGTCTGTTGTTTTTTGTGGCCTTCCACGGGTTTCCTGTCTTGGTTTTCTTTCTAATGCATTTTTAACAAAATTATGAGACCTGTTTATTAATTTGGCGATGGCTCGTAAAGATTTGCCTTCTTTTCTCAGACTAAAAACCAATCGAGCTTCTTCTTTAGTACAATGAGAATTTCGACCCATTTTTTCTAAAAAAAAATAATTATTTAATTCTCTGTATTGACAAGGATCTATACTTAATTTACCTTTAGTTACCAAAAGATCACTGATTACAAAATAGTTCACTTGATACTTGTGAGAAACGGAGACTGTACCTATTATTATGATCAGGCGAAATGTGTGGTGGACTCGCAATTTTTTAGAAAAGCTTTGATATACGGGGCAGAGGTGCTTCAACTCTTTGTCACAGTGTGGCCAGACATTGACAACAAAAAACCAAAAATTAAAAAGTTGTCAACACTAAAAGTACGAAAAAACCATCTATAATAAAAAAATTCCGGTGTGTACCTATTAATATGATCAGGTGTGTATCCGAGTATATTCCTGCTGCCCCCATGTATGCAATGGGTTTTGTTGAAAATTTTCATTGAATTTCTATACAAATTACTAGCCGGTTGTACTGTTTCTGCAAAGCACAATGGGATTAAGGAATTTCCTAAGCCCAAGATCGCTCATTAATGAAAACGCCCGGCCACCTACAGTACACAATAAAACACAAGCGTCTTTGAGACCGGCTTTTGTCAATGACACTTTATTTTGAGGGACTAAACAGATCGTCAATCCAAACTACAAGGGCTTCCTTTGGCTTTTCTTGTGCTAAGTTTTCTTTTAAAATATCTTTGTGCATACTTTTAAATGTGACGATTATTATTTAGTCATCCTTTTTTAATATTCATTCGAGACTAAAGTCCAGAAGTCTCTACGTCAGCCGTTTTCGACCGTCATGGCTATTGGGGATCGCACAAATTCGGCATCACGTGCATACGAACCGATTGATTGGTTCAATGTCAGTGTTATTTTTCTATCGTCAAGGCTAACCCTCATGTAGAGCAGTTATGTTGAAACTAGACAGCCAATTGCTTGTGTAAAAGTCGATCGTAACCCTACACAAGTTTAATATATGCAAGAGAAAAAGTAACTGTAACTTGCGATAAAGTCTCTAGAAAGATTTCGGCAAGGTTCTACAATGACCTTCTTGCTGTACATCCCGAACGCCTCTCTAAAAACTCCTATTAAAAACAAAAAATTAAATGAATAACATATTTTATGTTTGTATATTTTATGATAGAGGCAAACTTGCGACTAATCCAATTAAACAAAACTGGAACTAAGAATGAGTTTTTGATCAGAAGTCTATATGTTAATTTAAGTTATTTGTTTGTTTTGGTGCACAAACTTTATTTAAATATTTATTGTACAAATTGTGCAGTTAAGTAAGATACTTCCATATCCAATGACAGCCCCCTTAAAAGTGTTCTCTAGTATATATTCTCTGTTAGCTAGTGATTATTAATACTATGATGTCCCCCCCAAAACACACACATTATAAAACAAAAGACCACATGATTTTAGATATGTATAAAAACCTCTGTATATTATTTTGTTGTTAATAAATTGTTAACGATTTTACTCTGAGTCCTGTTTAGAATATGTGGAAATGACTTAGAGGTTCAATAAATTGATAAAACAATTACGATTGCATTTTATTTGGGGAGCGCTGCAATTAAAGTTGTGTTGGAATTTGAATATTATTAATTAATTTGATACATACTTATTTGGGTGCTGTATACTGTAGGGCCAAATTCTCACGTGTGGCTGAATTTAGAATAGTCTTTGCACCTACATTATGAACGGATACCTGCTCCGAGGGAGCACTCGAACTTGCTTTCGAATTAGTTGCGCCTTTCTTCTAAGATGATTGAGTATCAATGGGGTCTTGGTAAAGTCAAGCACTTACTTTCTTTTTAAGAATTTTGCTAGCAGCCACCTTGGAGTTTTTGTTTAACTCTTCCTTATCCTTCTCCCCCTTACGACTGGTCGATGCTTTGACATTATTGATTATTCTCCGTAGCAAGCGCGTACGTGGGGTGGTCTTAATCTTTGGCAGGGATTCAAATATGGTCATCTGTTTGCCATTTAGCTCTAAAGGATGCTTAACATCCGCACCCTTATTTATATTATAGTTGACCTCAAAGGCACGCTCAAACAGGCCAGTGCCTGCCATGGAATTTTTGGGCAAATCCACCACCACACGAATGCAATCCTTTAAAGCCAGCGGACAAATTCTGGCCGTTACCTCGGTGGAGGGCGAAAGATCGGGTGTGGCATTAATCTCTATTAATATGGGATTATAATGCTCATCGAGCATAAAGTCACAGCCGTATAACTCGAAGGCATTCTGGATCAACTCCGTTTCATCTAAGCTGGCCATTACCACAGCCACCAGATTTTGTTTGAATCCATTGTAGATACGGGACCAGGTATCATCTGGGGCACCCACATGACGTAAATGGCATTTAAATTGATCCAACGACCACATATTGTGCTTGGGCAGACGCGCATCGCGATTTAATTTATTCTTGTAGCGTTTTTGCACCGAATTGTTGGTCAAGTGAATGGATTCCCTCAGATCGTCCATGGTGAATTCCTGCGAACTGAAACGCAAGTAACAGTCGCGGTAGGTCCAAATTGTGACCTTAGATTCCCCGATTGTGAGCAGCATATACTGGCGTATGTCGAACTTGGTGCGATAGACGAGTAGGGGTCGTTCTGAAAGTGAAAAGAAGTAAAAAGAAGTGTATAATATTAGGCTATTAAACTTAAGATACAGGCAAGGAAGAAGTTCAACAGAGTGGAGGATAAAAATTAAACAGGCAGGGAAAGAAGCTGAAAGGAAGATGGTACACAGAAAAAATAAAAAGATCCATTAAGATCCATTTGGAATGGAAATTATAATTATCCATTCATTATCAATCCATTTTCACGGAAATCTCTTCCAACCAAATCCCAACTCAAAACCAATTCTCTCTCGGTTTTCCTGAAATCTCTTTCGGTTGGTTTCACAGCTCTCGTGTTTTGTTAGATTTAGCAAAGTTCAACACCCAAATAGAGACGAACACTGAGAGATGCTATAAATAACAAACACGTATTGACATCAGGGGTGCCCAAGCCTATTTCGAAAACAACGCACTCGTTGTTTTGCGCAAAGGAATAGCTCGCGCTTATACGGGACACGCGCGCCATAAGCCTACATAAAGCAACAACAAATTCATATGCGTGCTCTCTCCTCTCTTTTTCGTTGTTTTTTCAACTTGCTCTTTTGGCTGTCTGAGACAGATGACAGCTGCTCTGAGAGACATATGCTAGAAAGAGATTGAAAACAAATAAGGCCCCTCGAAAGAGAGCAGCTGTGCTAAGTACGTCACCTTATAGTAAATTCACCACAACATCATATGTGACTCTCTTCTCTCTCTCTCCTATGTCACTGGCAAATTAAAAAGCAACCACAATGTTGCTTATGCGCAGTTAGCGCTAGCCTTGCTCGCAGTGGCCGAACGCGTTTCGCTATTCACGGCGTCACACACACACACCCAAACAAAAATCGGGTTTCTCTTTCTATTTCTTGTTGTTGTTATTGCTTGAGATATGTTTTGAGCATTTGTATTTGTTTTCACGCGGCCGTAAGCTCGTTCTGGGCACCCCTGATTTAAATAGTAAGCCGCATGAATGGAAATCCGTGTAAATAGTGTGTAAATAAAAGCCCGAAAAACCCGCTTACAATATTAATAACATCTAGTCTAAAATAGTCCAGTCGATCATCATAAATATCATTTTGTTTGTTGCTCATTGTAGGAATAGTAGAGAAATCGGTAAGTTAAGAAAGCAATTCGTACGATATAAAAAGGATACATTTATTTTTCAGTGGTTCCCATACAGTAAACACTTTTAGTTCTGTTAGATCAAACTGTTGGTCAGCTATAAAATGTATGTTTGCCATAAGCGAAAGCTATACTGCTTCTTTTTTTGTCTTTGATGTGTGAAAATATGTGTTGGCGGTTATTTACGAGCTCTTATTTCAGGTAAGATCGCTGAAACTTAACGCATATGTATAGCTGAAACTTAACGCATATGTATAGGTATTTTCTATAAAACAAAGATTGTCATAGATTTTCTATATAGGGGGGTGTATTCTGGAAATCTCTAGATTTTGGCCTCGATTGGTATGCAAAGCGCTGTAAAAATCCGTCGGTGTCACAGACCTTCAAGAGATTTTATTTTCTTATTTGAAAATCTATTTAGAATGTTTTGTTGTTGTCGCAGTTTTTATTGGTGGCGTTTTTTTGACGGTGGTGGGTACCAAACCCGACGTACCAACCCTATTTATTGCACCCTTTAGGGAGGGTTCGCCGCTCATGTTAGCCAGCAGCTTTTGCGGATGCATCGCTCTGTTACCGGGGGTCACCAACGAGGTAGGTGACCCTGGGGTAGGTGAACATGGCTATGAAATTGAGTCGCATCAAGTGCAAACTTCAGATGGTTACATATTGATCATACATCGCGTTCCATACTCTAAGAATACGGGCTACGATGGACCACCACTACTTTTCATACGGAAATCCACATTCTAAACTACTTTTCAAACGGAAATCCAGATTCTTAACTACTTTTCATATGGAAATCCACATTCTAAACTACTTTTCATACAGAAAATCCATTTTGCTCTACAGTTTTAAATTATGTATGACCTTGTAGTATCTATGATCTAAGACTATGTAATATAATTTCTACTCAAATCATGCATTCTTAGTCTTAACAGTGCCAGTCGATTTGAGACGTAGTAAGCTAGGATCGCGCTGGGTTCGCCACGTTGAACCGGTTAGCAACTTAAACTCACTACATAAGCCCCTACTAGACCGCAAATATAAATATCGGTCCAAAGAAAAAGAAAAAGTTAGAAGGTTTGTGTCCAAGATAATGATGCATCTCCTTAAAAAAATTCCCCATTTTCTAGTTATTGAAATTGTTTTTATTGATTTATTTAAATTTTGGTAAATCTCTTTCCCAAACCAACCGAAAGAGATTTCCGTGGAATTTGATTGGAAGAGATTTCCGTGACACCTAAGAAAACTTAGTTCACATCGGTTATACATAGGTTTTAGTGGATAAAGGTTTATATTTAGATATTTTTTTAAGTTTTAAACTAAACAAGATAGTTTTTAATAGATAAACATATTGATTTATCTTTATTTATACTGTTCCAAAGAAATAAGAACGCTTGATTTTACAAGTCTGAAATAAACTTTATCAGAGTATGGTCCAAGAACAACGCTCTGTGAAACGGACATACATATATAGCTTTATCGGCTCGACTGTTAACCCAGATCAGGAATATATATTCGTTATAGCAGAAGTGCAAAGTCATTGCAGGAGTCATTGACAGACACAGTCATAGCATGATTTTTATAGCAACCCTGCTGTTTTGGATCGGTTAATTTTATGACTGTTTCTGATTTCGACTGGGATATTTGCATTTCTATATGAAATTTAACTAGAAGAAAGTATTCAAATAGCAAAATAGGCAGTCTAAGCCCATGCAAAAAGGATCCTTTAAAGATCCCTCGAGCCGGATATTCTGAGGTCGAAGAATGCCAAAAGAAGAACATTTTGATTTTTGACATTTTTTCACATCATCTTCTCTAGCCTTTACCATTTTCACCCCAAACTCACCTATATACTTTTGCACAATGTATTTCTTAGTTGGATTATTCAAAGTCCATTGCAGTATATCGTCTAGCGAACTTCGTATCACAATGCCAAGGCCTCGCGACTGATAGCCTGGTTTGAGTATCCACAAATTGCGACAGCCATCCCAGCGATAATCTGGACGTAGGCCTTCAATTTGATCCAAGTACTGCGTTGCCAAACGGGTATACTCAGTCATAACCTTCTCATCGATCTTGAACTTGGCATGATTCTTCAACACATCCGCCGACTGTACCATAAATGTTTGATTCTCTACCATTTCGGCCGGAGTGGGTGGCTTTACTCGAGCATCATCGAGCGAATAATGCTCAGCATATCGGATCATTTTCTTCACCTTGCTCAGCGCAAAGTCTAATGTGGTGCTCAAGACAGCACCATTTTGGACATCAATCATATCGGCAGGCCGGCGCTCCTTGACATAGCGCAACAGCGAACGGGACTGAGTCTGTTGAAAATCCTCTATGAAGGCCATACGCTCCTCAAGATTATTACCGCCCAAGCGATAGAACCGAGGATAACTCATGCCGCAGATACCATCCTCGCGAAACCAACGCTCCTGTTCGGCACAGCCCACCAAACCCACTTTAGTGGAGAAGTCCAGGAATTGACTGCGTCGCACGCGATTCCTAAATGGCAAAACCTCTGCGCAAAGATCACGCTGTCCCTTGCCCTGCCATATGAAGAAGGCGGGAAAATGATTAATCATCTTTGAGATGACAACTGCTTCATAGTCATTGCCACGACGCGCATTCTCCAGAAGCGTATCCTCGGACATGCTCTGCAATTTGGCATGTCGCGCCGCCGGCAATTTCTCTAACCAACCGCGCCGCATCAGAGCCCGCCTCACTGTATGATAATTGCCGTATACCGTAAATATACGCCTATTCCTATAGGCATCAATCACACGGGTTCTGTATACATTCCTCAGCTGTCGCTTGTGGGCCTCGGGTGCCAAACCAGTACTCCGCGAGGTACTAGCATTAGGCGATAGGCCAGTGGAACGTGCCCGGGCCAACAGACTGTTAAGGCTTTCCTGATAACGATGTTGAGATACACCCGGTGAGATGGCCGTGGCGGTATTTCCGGCTGCACTGGAGGTGTTGTAGTTATAACTGGACAGTGGCTTTGGCGCCGAACACTGCTTGCATAACTGTACCAGCTCCGCATCCAAATTATGGATCAGTGATTGTATCTTCGAGACGGGATTATAGTAGCGATTGCGGTTCGTAGCGAACCCACTGTTTGAGGCCTGACTCATGGCTGGGGCGGATGTTTCGGCGGACGTTGACTTGGTAAGGGGGGGGCGGGATAGTCTAATACTATCCTCTCGTCTCGAGCTGCTGTTGTCGTCGCTAGTGTCCGTTGCCAATGGCTGCAGTTAACGAGAAATTTTGAAGCAGAAGCCAAACAGTTTCTAACAGTATCGCATTTATGAACGAAAAATCTTGATTGATTTATGAAACATTTCTTTGCATGAAAACAAAAAATAAATTTTAGACCAAAAAAAAAGAGCAACCTGTAACGAAACGACTGCGAAATGAAATTTGTATAGCAACTTTTATGAATTTTAAAGCGCCCTCCGCAGGGGCAAGCAATGAAATCAAAGCTTGCTTTTTGTTTATGACAAACTCCCGTTTTCTGTCAAAGAAAATTGAATAAATATTTGCTTATTTTGTTTTCAGGACTTGAAGAAGCTTTGCTTTGCTGTCGGTTCTGGTTTTTGAGTCTCTATTAAACGAACTGAACGAAAAAAGTTCAATTCAAGAATGACTTTGGGTCACTTTTTAAAGAACTTGCTTGATTTTCTTAAAATTTCGAGCTTCATGTAACGCAATTACACAAGAAACCTTTTTATATGATTACTAATCTCTAGAAGGTAAGAAACATCTGTCGAAACTGTGGAAGAAATTACGTTTTTCCCAAATTGCGGGGGCGCTCTACACAAGTCTCGACAGTTGGAAGGTCATCTGCCTAGGATTCAAAACGAAAAGGAATTTAATGATTTATACAAAGAATTACCCAAGAGTAGAACGTATTGGCTGGATATTCATGATCAACTCAAGCAGGATAAATATTTGTCAGTTACTAAAGGTGTGAATGCAAACTACTTACAATTTAATGAAGTTGAACCAAATCATGGTGAAGGACAATCGTGTGTCGAGCTTCAATCCAGCAAAAGTATGAATGATCATTATTGCTCAAATGAAACATATTTTATATGCGAATCTGACTGTGACACAATTTTGAACTCAAAAAGTTGATAGCGTCGAGACCAAAAAATTCTGAAAGGGTGTGATGGTAGTATAAAAACCCTGTCTGGGTTTAGTCTGATTAGCTGCCGTTTTCTTTTTATTGCACTTTAAACCTTTCAGCTTCAGAGTAGGATTTACGATTCCATATCTCGTAAACTATTTTAAATTTTACTTTTATATCTTTGACAAAGTTGTTGCTCTTGGTTTGGCCTACAAAGCATTTTTTTGTAGCAAATCAAAAAAATTACTTCTTCATACTTAAAATTACAAAAGCTTCTCAAAAAAAAACAAGTTTTTACCACTTTTTTACAGTTTTTTAACTTCATCTTGAAACCCGTTTCAAATTTGGACAAGTAATACAGCACAAAGCTGTAGCTTAGACCAAAATAAACAAACCGTTAGAACGAACCAACTTCATTTAGTTACTCTTTCATATAGCTATAGGCCCAGAAGCACGTACAACTGTCTTAAAAACTCGAAACTTTGTTATTTACATTATTTAAGTTATGTTTTCTTACTATTTTCTTGAATTAATACAAATCAATCGAAATTTTTGACTGTGTCACCCAATTGGTACCAAAAATTGACATTTTTCGAGATTCGGTTGCATTTCTACATGCTTAAGAGCCCGTACCTATACGAAGGACCAATCGAATGAAGTGGTATGGTGTCAAATTCGTTACAGTTTTCAAGACACAGTTGAAAAATAGTACAAAATGAGGGGAAAATATGATGATTTTAAGAAATTTTTGTAATTTTGAGTATAAAGATGTGACTTTTTTGACTTGCTTCTTAAGATTGTTTTGTAAGTCAAACCAAGAGCAACGATTCCTCTAAGACGTCAAAGCAAAATTCCAAATAGTTTACGAGATATGGAGTTGCGAATCCCAATCAGAAGCTGAAACTTCAAAGTGCAATAAAAGAAACGGCAGCTAACCAGACCAAACACAGCAAAGGTTTTTGTACCATCATCATACCCTTTCAGAATTTTTTGCACAGTGTAATCAGTCATTTGTAGAAAATTAAAATCTTTTACATATGAACCACTTGGTGCGTCTTGATTTTTCAAAAACTAATATAAGTTGATATTTATTACCTTTTAAGGTTAGTGTTTGGCATCCACATCTTCTCTGGCAATTGAACTATCTAAAGTAAGGAGCATAACGGAAGAGTGAGCTACTACAATGCCACCACTCAAGTTGGTCTCTTAACAGAAACTAGCCTACCTCTCCCCATCATACTCATCTCTCTGGATGAAGTGCGTCTACAGATCCGTCTGCTAAAGTCCACTAAGGCCCCGGGCTTTGACGATGTTGACGGCAAAACAGTCAAGGCCCTTCCTGAAGTGGGAGTTCTGTTCCTGCTAATGTTGTTCAAAGCGATGGAAGTCTGCTGTAATTGTAATGATTCCCAAAAAGGGCAAGGATCTCTCAAAGTCCGACTCCTACCGGCCAATTAGTCTACCGGACCATCACTTTGCTTTTCGCAGAGGACACTGTGCGAGGCAACAGGTGCACAGACTCTCAAACCACATCTTAAAATCAATCGAGAACTTTCAATACTGCTCTGCCGTCTATCTGGATATAAGAAATGCGTTCGATCGCGTTTGGCACGAGGGCCTGCTTTCTAAGCTTAAGTTTCTCCTCCCTCCAGAACAGCGTTGGACAACGAGAGCGAGGCCACAATGTGAGAGTGTATAGGTGTGCGAAATAAAGCGTAGCGAACCAGCTTCTTCGAACGCTAGCAAGCGACTGAAAGGCAGTTTACTCTCTTGGACTCAGCTTCGGCATGCGTTCGGCTCTTATATGTGTAAATAGCGAAATGTCTTCGCCCCCAGGGGGTACTGGTGACCATCGCTGCTTCAGAACAATATCTACTGATTCGCTCCTTTCTCCGCCTTAGGGCGCCGTTTAACGGTTGAGCTAAGAGGCGAGGGTACCTCAGGGTAGTGTTCTCGGACCGGTTCTATACTCTCTGTCCACCTCGGAACTGCCGTATCCAGTCGCCCATCACACCTTTTTTGCCACGTATGCTGACGATACCGCTTTTCTGGCCTCCAGCAACAGTCGCAAAAGAGCATCTGCTAAGGTCCAGCTTTGGTCGTTGGGCAAGAAATCAACACTGCACCTTCGCTATGAGACGCGGGAAAGTTGCTCGAGTGCAACTTCTAGGGTCAAGAATCCCATATTCGGAATCTGCGGTCCGCGGTCTTGGACCGCCGCCTTACCTGGAAAGCCCATGTGGTACGAGCAGCTGCTACTGTCGCAGCTAAGGCGCAGGAGCTCGATTTGCATCTCAAGCCTCGTAGCGGACTTTCGTTGCGATACAAAATCCTTGCGTACAAGGCTATTATCATGCCTTTTTGGACCTGGGGATCCCGCTATGGAGTACGGTATGCTCCACTACACTCAAGAAACAAGAATTATCTTTATATCCTGCATTTCCTGCATGTCCTGCCATTAATCGCCCAAATCAATATGCATAGCAGCAGGTATCATGACCGACTGGTGGCCCATTCCAATTGACTTGCCTCTGAATTGGCTACAAACAGACTCAGAACACGGCTAAACCAACTGACCTCTGGGTCCATGGAAGGCGTCCCTCGGGTCGCCTCATCAATTTGGCATAAGTGTCCTCTTGGGACCATACCCTACTAATATTTGCACGCTGCTGGTTTCCCAGCAAGATGACAGATCGCCCCCATGATCTGTGCTGCGTGTTAAGTTGTTATCCCAGGCGTTTGCGTATAGTATTAGTAATTCTTGTTAACTATTTGATGTACATGGTGAAGCAAATTTAATGAAGTTTTTGTATAAATATTTTCTCAGTTGCCAATAGCAATTTTTCTGCTGAAATTGCCGACCCCTGGTGTAAATGCTCGTGTATGATGAGTATTTTCCAGCCCTCTTATTTCATGTACCCACTCTTAGCAACTAAAAAAGATTAAGGGTATCAGTCACTTCTCACTCGATAATGAAGGTTATATACATCAATGCTGTTTTTTTTTTTGTAATAAATTTTAATTTATAGTTTTATTTTCCTCATTTGTGGTTTGGTTTTTTTTTTGTGTTTTTTTTCTTGTTTGTTTTCAAATATATATGGTACATATAAAAAACTCCTAAACGGAATTTTTACCTTCACTAAATTGTTAGTATTGTATTCCAATTTTTCCATGATTTATCTTTTACAATATTATATAAATATATTTACACATGTGTATAATTATAATAAATTTATATATATATATATATGTATATGTGTTTAGTTATAATTTAATTTTAGTTAAGTTGGTTTAAGAAGTTTTCAACAAAAGTTAACAATTTAAATCAATTATTTTGTTTTACTCAAATTAAGTGATTTAGTTAATTTAGGTTACACATCATAACTGGTTTTTAATGCTACAAGTTACATACATAAATATACGTTTGGGTTTAGATGTTGTTGTTGTTGTGGTTTCGTTTTTAAATTTCGCTAATACAGTTGAAATAATTTTGTTTAGTATTTGTTTATAGTTTATTATGCTGATGTATTTGTTGTTTTCAACTTAGAGACAAGCGTTTAGTTGCAATTTTGGTTTTGTTAAAAAAATAAATATAAATCAACATAAAAAAACGAAACCTAAACTGTAAACACACATAGAACCCCGTGTTAAAGAACTTAGGCTATGTTATAGACAGGCAGTTGGTGTGCTATAAGTACATAAGAATAAATGGCATACAGAAAGAAAGAAAACTCTACCTTGCATACATATTAAGAGTTAGTATAATAATAATTAGCTTGCATTTTTGTGATAAAAACTAAATTAACAACATAAAAATAAATTGGATTTTGTTTTGAAAAACAATGGATATGCTTGTTTTGTGAATATTACATAAATTGTTTAAGTGCCAATTACAAGTATTGCAAATATATATTTGGAGAAGTAAATTCATTTAGCTTGCCTAATTTTTTGTGTTTGGTTTTTTTTGTTTTGTTACGATTAAAGCAAAAGGCTAAGTAGAGTTTAGGTTGGCCTTTAAAGCTTTTCTCTTTCATTTTGTATATGTAAATAGTTGTTGTTCTTGTTGTTAAATGGGCGCTTGCGACTTCTTCATCAATTCATATCTTTTAATACTTTCTTGTTAGTTACACATAGGTTTGATAATGTTAATTATGTATGTATGTTTATGTATGTACGTATGTATATATTTACTGTATATATATATATGAGCTGTATATTAAACTAGGCGTCTATATATATTTATATATATAAAGATGTATGTATATATATTTCGTATATGTATGCCTGATTGTTGTGCATGTTTGTTGTTCAGTTAAACTCAATTGGAACGCCCGCTGACTTCTACGGAAAAAACCCATATAAAACATAAAGTTCATAATGTCAATATGTAAAGCGTTTGTTAGTTTGTCTATATAAAACAAAAACTAAAAAAAATAAAAAAAAAAATATCTAAAAACTGTACAAAATGCCATAAATATTATATAACAATCAAGTTTGGTTACAAATTTGGTTCAAAGCACACATTCTCTCTGTTCATCTATTTGCTGCAGCTAAAACAAAATACTGTTAGTCTATTGCAAGTCCAATTAAAGACTAGAGTTAGCAAACTAGTTTCAATAGATCTCGAATGAGAGGTCATTAAGTTCGTTTAAATTGATGGAAGTAGAAAAAAAAGAGTAAAATCCCACGGAAATGTGTTTAAAATTGGGAAGAAATGACATTCATGGTCACTTTCCCAAAATTTATTAGTTACCAAAGATAGATTGCCCTACATAAGGTAGTAAGAAAGTTAAGACCAATTTAAATTTAAAACCTGGTTTTAAATAGAATCAAGAACAAGACTGTTTCACTTTATTAGTTCTATAAACTGTAAAAGATTGAAAATTTAGTAATAAAGATCACAGCTGGAGATTTGAAACATTTAAACACACTTTCTAATGAATTCAGAAAGCCAATGACCTTGTTTGGAAATTCACATAACAAAAATTTGCCGTACAATCCATAACATTTTTGGCTACAGATGGTTTATTATATCCCTGGTCACTTTCACATGTTTACTAGCAATTTTTACAATTTTGATCAGTGACTCAGTTGATTACTTGCTCAATTGTTGAGTTGCTCATCAACTATTCTCAAGCTTTTGCTTGTAAATTTAAATTTGTTTATATGCACTTTTCTAGAGGGTGCTTGCTTTTGAAGAGTCGTTAAGAACTTACAGTATTATGCAATTATAATTTCTAATCAAAACTACTTTGAATGGAACACCAGCAACTTGATTAAAACAGAGTTGCCATAGATTTAGAAACTCGAACCTAGACATAGCTGATGAAACAGTCACTGAACAAAGAGTCAGTGAAATGAAAAGATTTAACTAAGTGAACAGTCATTAGAGTATAAAGTAAAACAGTGTTTAAATTGCTTCAGTCGAAGTAGCAAAAGTACAAAAAATTTGTCTTTTCACATCTTCGACTTTTTTTTAACTGATCAATATGATCTCTTGCTTCTGCTACCGCTTTTAAGAAATATAAAAGTCGCAGTAGAAGGCAGCAGCACAAAACGATTGTTGATAGAAAGCGAACAGCAGCTGCAGTCGTCGCTTCATCATTTCTGATTTTCATTTTTATTTTGTGTTTGTTCAGTGGCCTAAGTTCAAGCAGCAGCAAGTGTTCGCTTTCAGACAGAAGTCTCTCTTTCTTGCTTTTTTGGATACCTGCCCGCTTTTACCGTGCCTCGTCCGTTATTACCATTACAACTACTTTCATACTACTTTTAATTACCAATAATTTAAGTGTTTGGTACAGTTAATGAATAGTTGTAATGGCAATTGTAATTGTAATGGTAATTAAAGTTTCAATAGTAATTTCGATTCGCAGACCTATATACAACCCATCAATTTTTAAGTATTTCAGACATTGATTACAAAAAAGTGACCTTTGAATTTCATAACAAATATTAGTTTTCCCCATAATATACAGGGTGATAGCTTGGAAAACATTTAGTAGAATAATCCAAAGTATTAATCAGTACGTTAAAGTGACCACTGATGAAATGATCTTCAGCATTATCAAGTCACATTTGAAAATATAAGTCATCATAGAAAAACTTAAAGATTTTATATTTTTTTGCAACAAGTTAAGAAAAAGTTTGCCCTCGAATATTGGGTTAATCCCATTAAAAACGTTTTAATTTGATAAAGCTTAAGTAGAAACTTATGATTTCTTACGGATCTCCTTGATTGTTTAATAGAAAAAAAAGAACATGTACCACATTCCAACTCACTTAAGTGAAAACCGGAACATGGTTACCTAATTATTCCATTTCTTTTAACATAATCTTTCTCCAATAAATGGTGGTGTTCAGTTAATGTTTGGAAGTTCAGAAATTTAAAAGTAACAGTTCATGGTTGGTTTAGAGATATCTAAGAAACCCGAACCGAAACGATTCTTCAGAGATCTGTTTTACTCCGTTAAAAGCTAAGTTTATCGCACTTCAGGGCTTTCTCTTAACAATTTTCAATCAAATTTATGTTAGAGTACTCAATAATTTGATTACAGAATCAGGCTTCAAATTAAAAAAAAAAAGTGAAACAATTTTTTACAATTAAGGACAGATTTCACATCTTTTACATAGAGCTATCTATAACATAAACTAACAGAGCAATTTGTAAGTTTATCCAACACATTGTAGAAATATTTAGAGTATTCACTAGCGCTCTTAAAGTATTAAGTCTCAAATCGTAAACGCTTTCTACTTCGTTTCAACAGCATTTAGCTTGCAAAGCTGTTTCTATTCATATAAAGTTCTGTGGCGAAAACAGTTTATTAGTTGCCTTGAGAATAGGCCTTACAATTTGAAAATTTTTGGGATGTAACGACTTGTGTCAAAAAATTTCAAGCACACATGTCAAGAAATTGAGAGAAGCTCGGCTTGGCCCTTTGGGGCTTTAAAGCCAAATATTATTATTATTAATTATAACAACTTTTGTTGTTTACACAGAAATTTTGGATATTTTCACTATTTTAGGTCACAGTTTTAAATATTTTTTCTGTTTGAATCATCAATAATTACGATTCTAAATTTCCCATTCAACAGGAAAAGTGACCACAAATGCAATTTGGAAAGAACCTTGGAATTAAAATAGCTACCTAGAATTTTACTCTTTTTTTCACTCAACTAAACGAACCAATTTACTATAAACATTTGAGATTTATCGAACTAGTAAGACCCACTCTATAATTACTCTATAAATATATAGTTTAAAAAAAATTATAATAATTCTGGATTAGCTTCTAAAACTTGTACAGGGCGCCCATGCAAACTACGAATTGTATGTATGTCCTATATAGAGTATGTGCTATGTCTTGTATACATTGTCTTGTTATGGGTTATATGACTATGCGTGTATTATATATATATATATATATAAAGATATATATAGATTAGACGTGCATCATGCTGTGGGGAGTCTCTTGCGTTGCGTCTTTCTTGTTAGAATTTTGTGGCTTAGTTGTCTGTTTTCTGTAGGAAAATGTTTGCCCCTGGTCTTTTGTAGGTCTTGTTGGTGTTGATTGGTTTGGTAAATTTGTTTTGTTTTTGCTTTACTCATCCACCGATGTTGTGGGCGGACTATAACTGCATCAGGATGCACTGCGTTGTTCATTTTCCGGTCGACGATCTGTGGCAATTTGTAGCAAATTATTAAACTCTGTATCAAGTGTTTGGCGTGCCTGCAAAATGCATAAGGATTGACATTAAATATATTTTAAATTTTCTAGGTAATTCAATCAACTTACCTGAGCATTTTGTGTGGGTATTTGTAGGGCCAAGCCCATGGCCATGGCATCGAAACCCTCATCCAGGGCCATCAGGGCGCCATGCACACCCGATTCGAGCAAGTTATTGGCATATTCCTATAAGGAATTTAATGTATTTAGTAACCAGTGATCAGTGGTCAAATGTCAGGCACCCACCTTAAGTCCTATGCTCCCCACCCAGCGTATCACACGCTCATTACTCCACACCAGCACATCACATAGTCCATTCTCGCTCATCTTACGCCTATGCTCCAGTTCAGTGCGATCATAATTCAAACGTTTTAACATGGAAATGCCATACTGTAAACTGGTACGATGAAAACTGTCCACCATTTTGAGCTGACCACGTAAATCCTTTTTGGTCAAATGATCCAACATTCGGGCATCGACTAGACACTCCATAAATGTGGTGCGATATTGTGGCAAACCCAAACCGGGCAACCAATAGTTACCTATCCACTCATGATTCATGTCGCCTGGAAGTAAGAGATAAGAAAAGTTTTATAGATTGTAAAAGGTTGAGGTAATAGTTGGTTCTTACCGAACGCCAAAGTGGTACGTGACGTTTGCGGCGCTGAGGGTGAGGTTAATGAAACCATTTCCTGTATGGCCAAACGTAGCTTGAGCCTATGTAGAGGATTACTGATGCCTGTTGAATGGAGAGAAAAAGGAAAATTAGAGGGGAAAGTGTAAAGATTATTTTTACAATATCTTACCAATCTCTCTTTGTATTTCCGTATCGCTTAACGCACTCATAATGGCACCCGATTTGACATTTGCCCTACAGGCAGCCACATACCAGGCAGGCATGCCCACCCAAAGCTCTAACCAAGCCACTATGGTTGGACCATTCCACAGGGCAAAAGGAGTGCCCGCTTTCATGGCCTCACCCAGCAAATCATTGCGATAGTCATGTTCCCTAGAAAAATTTGATGAAAAGTTAAAATTGCTCCATGCTTAAACACCTTTTGCTGCTCACTTCTTTTGCCGGCCATAGTCGACGCTGCTTATTTTCGATCCCTGAGCACTGGCTATCCTAGGCATCATGCCACCCGTTACGCTCATGGCATCATATTGCGAGTCCACCTCACTCAGACCAATCGATAGATTGCCTATGGACATCATACTTGGAGAACCATCGGGTAGAGTATCTTTGACACCTTTGACCTTCTCCTTTTTACTAAAGAAACGTCCTAACGAGGATTTGATGCCCTTTTTCTTTTGCACTGCCGCCGCTGCAGCTTCCCTGGACACTCCGGAGGTAGGTGTCGGCAGCATGGACATGGATCCCATGGTGTTATAATGACGTAATGACTCCTGACTGCCATAGCGTGAGCTCAGAGGTGACAGACCATAGCTATGACTGCTGAGTGGCATGTGGGAGTTATTGTGATTGGGTGGCCCTGGATTATTGGGTCCCAATCCGATGGAGCGGCGACGCAGTTCCTCTTGACTGTGTGCCAAAGCTTGGGCTACACGTTCCAGACGCATAGAGCGGGCGGTTAAGGGTGAGGCAGCACCGCCAGAACTGGAATCGCCAGTTGTAGACATGCCACCATGGAGTTCCTCGCGTGAGGCATCACTAGAGAGCACGGGCAAGTTAAGCTGTCATCAGAAATAGGTTTAATAGTTTTGATTTTTAAATAAATTCCCTGATTTACTGTACCGTATGATATTTTTGCATGAAATCCCTCTGTGGACTATTTGGTGTACTTCTCCCACTCATGGGCGGACTCTGCCGATCCATCGAACGCCCTCGAGCCAACAGATTCACATGCTCTAAGCTGCCTACCCTTGATTCCAGTTCCTCAGCTCTCGCCTCAGTGGATTGCTTCTCTTCCTGAATCAATCGGATCTCATTGTTAATGGCATCCAATTGCTCTTGCAACATCATGGCCAAAGTCTGGGCATCTGTATGACCGGAGGGTGACATCATATCCGCTGTTGCGGCCGCATACAGGGCATCACTGTCATCACAGTCGGCTACGCTGGCCACCAGCTCATAGGCCTGCTGTTGGGCATGAGCCGCTTGTTGCAATTTCTCCCATTCCTGCTCAGCCATGGAACGGGCCAGAGCATTCTCCTCCGATAAGCGTGACTTACTTTGCCTCCTCAGGGAATGTGTCTCGAAGCTGGCATGTGAGGCACTCCTCGTAAACGGACCACTCTGATCCACCACACCGCTAGGTGACAGGCTGCGCGTCAAGGCCTCCGTTTGCTGTATGTTGTAGGCAATCTCTTGCTGCAACAGTTGGCGCTTGAAATTCTCGATTTCCAGTCGTGTCTTGGAGAGTTCCTTCATAATTTCACTCTTCTCATGGTGCAGCTCCTCGGCCACTTTACGCGCCTTCTCCAGCTCCTGCGTTAAAGCATTCTTCTCATCCAGCGCATGCATGCGCTCCTTAAGATGCACCTGCAAACGCTCATTGGATTCAGAGAGTAATTTATCCACCGTCGAGGATAAACGCAAGTTATGCTCCTCGTTCATTTTCAGACGCTGATTCAGTCTTATAACCTCGGCGGTCTTCTCATCTAGATTATTCTCCAACCCTCGTATGCGATCTTCGGCTGAGCCATGTCTCTCTTGGGCCTTTTTAGTTTGTGAAACATGAAAAGTCATTGTAATTAAAAATATTCTTTGATTCGCAATATTGTTTAGTAATGAAAGCTAAAAAGTGAGTGGTTTTTGGTCTGATTATGTGATTCTTTTGGAGTGCAAGACAGCGAGAGAGAGAGAGAGAAGTGTTTCTTGTTAACCAAAAAATAGGGGAAAGTAATTAAAATATTTAATAAAATACTTTTCATATTGTATATGAAACCTGGCCGGGCGCGCATATTGGTTTGATCTCGAGTGCATACCTTATTTCCTACCTTAGTCAACGCCTCCATGCGCGCCTTCAATTGCTCTTCCATGTCCGGCTGAAGTTTGGCATGTTGGGCCAATTTTTGTTCGGAGAGTTCCAATTTCTCTTCAATAGCGCCGATTTTCTCTTCGTGCAGCTGGTTGTTTGAATGTTGTGGGGTTGTGATTGGATTTGTTTTGTATTTTTAGCAACAACGAGGTGGGATTTGATTAATTTGTGGGGAAATGCAATTATTAGTCACGCTTAAAGTGGGGAGTTTCAATGAGCAATATGGTGGTATGGTACATCAATGGCAAATGGGGCAAAAAGTTATTTCAATCAAGTCATGGATATGTAACCAATGGGTAATGAATTTACTTTAAATTCTACCAAAAGAAGGGAATCATTAAATTGTAAGGTATGTGCCTATTTGAGAATTATTTGAGACTGTCAGTCCAGAGACCAGCTTTTACACAGCAGTCATAAAATTATTAACTAAATTTCATTTTGAGAGGAATAATGGACAACCGGTAAAACCGGTTCGGTTCGTGGTTTTTGGGTTCCTCAAACCGGATCATGAACCGAACCTTCGAAGTATTTAACCTCCCAAACTGGAGACAAAAATCTGTCATCTGTCTAACAATCTATGAACTCAGATTCAACCCAAAACGGTTTGATAAGTACAGTAAACATTCCGCGAACCAAACCTTACACTTTACAAAGGGATCGAACATTCACCAAAAATTGCAGCCTTGAGTATTATAATTGCAAATCAAATCATTAAACAATTTAAACTTAGAATTATAAAATTACTAGCTGTCCCGGAGAGCGTTGTTATGCCCCCTTCAGTATATTAAACACACAACAAAGAAGTGAAGATTACATTACAATTGCCATCTATCCTCAAGTTAAGAATTAGCAAATTTCGCGATTTTGTGGACCGATTCATGACCCTTGACATGTGTATGGCAGCATTATCCAGCTGAAAGATGGTATCCCGGTCCGACTCTTGCTCCAAAATGTCTACTAAGACATCAATCAATAGGTTTTAATAACCTTCTGAATTCATGCATCCTGTAATCTTGCATATCGGGGACCGATTGTAATAGCTAATAGCGACACAAAACATCACAGAGCCACCACCAAAGTTTCGGAAGGTTGAAGGCGCCTTAATGTCGTGCCAGTGGTAATAAAAACCATCTGGTCCATCAGAGTAAAACTTTTTCTCATCCGAGAATACCAAATTTTTCCACTCCTTTCTCTCAGACGTCTTTCGCAAAATCCATTCTGCACTGTTTATCAGATGCCGTCAATGCTGGCTTTGTCTTCATTTATTTCAAGATTACAGGTCGCATGAATTCAGAAGGCTATCAAAACTGATTGGTTGATGTCTTAGGGCCGTTTTCTCATGTTCATGTTTTTGCTCAAATCGAAATCCATCTAGATTTTGCATCTAGATGGTTTTTGTGCAATTGGTTGTCTCATGTAGGTTGATTATAAATTCGGGCATTTACGCCACGGTCACACCGGGAGGGCTGGAATGGTCAAATACTAGGTTGGCAGCACCTCTGCACTCGGCTGAAATTTTGTCTTTTTTATTGCGCGCCAATTTTAAAAATTAAAGCAAGAATTTTACAGAGGAGGAGAAGGTTTTTCTTTTGGTACGACTTGTTACTATGATGGAAGATTAAGCAGTAGGTCGAAAGCCATGTTCACACAGGCAAATAATTTGGACAAATTTTCATGAAAATTGGGCTAAATATGCCAAATTGTGGAACTTTCCGGCCATATTTGATCAAATTATTTGCGTATGGAACCACAGTTTAAGTTTTTAATCCTGTAAAATTTTTAATCATGGCTTTTTAATCAAAATTTAGCCAAATTAATTGGATGTGTAAACTTAGCTTAAGCAATGAACTAGGGGAATTAGAATGTGCATCTGTAATTTCAGCAATGTCTGCAGGTTTTCTTATATATTTAAGGCACATCCAATATTTTCCATTTTTGGTTTACTTAATAACAATTCAGACTTTACTGTTTTTAGCAACAGTTGTTTTTAGTTTTCAAATATTTTCCAGTGTGACCATATGCGCGGATACACAAAAATACTAAAATTTGCATAAGAATGTACATGGATTTGAAATCAATGAGGTTGAAGTAGATTGCTACGAAATTCATCTAGATGTTTAGCATTGAACATGAGCAAAGCAAATGCAGCAAATCCACCTAGATTTGCAAAGACACCAACATGAGAAAACGGCCCTTAGTATACTTTTTGAAGCAAGAGCCGGACCCGGATACCATCTTTCAGCAAGATAGTGGTGCCCTACACGTGTTAAGGGCCAGTCGTGAGTGGTTCAGCGCGTTCTCCGGACATGAATCCAATTGAAAACATGTGGGGTAACCTTGCACGTCATGTTAATGCTTTCGGACCAAAGTTCAACTCTGAGTGAAGAGCTTCGAAAAGCTGTTACCGAGGAATGGGCCAAAATACCGGATTATAAGTTCCAAATCATGATTAGCTCTATGCGGTTAGGCATTTTCGAGCTCATTATGAAGTCTGGAGGCTAGATCCATTAATTATTGATTTTTTGTTATTCTTATTTGGTTTTCTTTTTATTTTTTTTAAAAACTGGCTTGTCCAATTTAAATTTTCTTTCAGTATATATTCAACCGTGTTCTTGATAATCTATAATAAATAATTTTCGGCATTTTTACCAAGTTTTTAAACAAAATAAACAAATTGAAAAATTTGGGGATTTTTCTTACCATTTGATCTACATCGCCTATTTACCAGTCTATTTACAAATCTGATTACCCATCCCGTCTATTTAACCGTCTTCATGACAATTTAAGCCAGCGGTGATCATGAAATTTGAGTTTGGGAGCAGCCCAACAACACCAACAGAAAAAACAACCATTTTCAGCGAGAATCGATCGCCCAAAATGCAGCTGTTGCGCCGTCTGTGTGCGCGTCTCGAAGGCGCCGTGCTCCGATTCGCGTTGAATTTGTTGTTGGTTGTTCACAATTTGCAGCGAGTTAAATGCAACGCAGTTTATTATAAGACTGACTGGCGCAATGGGTGCAAGGGCGTGCCCACCGCTCATTTAGATTCTAAACTCATATATGAATTTGGCAAATTTCGAAATTTTTTATACATTTCGATCGGCACCTTCTATTTATCCGAATTTTTAGACGTCTTCATGATAATCCAAACTCATAAAATATTGAAATTTTTGCGATTTTTTGGACCGATTGACCTAAACCTAATATTTACCCGCTGACAACTGCCAACTATTAAACACAGCGTTAGCGTTAAAGGATGATTCAAGCATGGCTGAAAAGGTCAAAAACTCGTAAGTTCTATCAAAAAAAATTCTTAAACTGTCTCAAAATCGGCTTTGAAAAAAGATTAGCTAAATATTCACCTTTGGGGTTCAAAAAAGAATATTTTGCGGGTCGAAAAACGATCATTTCGATTTTTTGTGGGATCGTTTGTAAATGAAGCTTTTACCTGTCACAAGCTGAGCAATAGTTAAATCGTTTTCCGTTTCAATAGATTTTCTAGTTAAGTTACAAGACTCAAGGAAAAAAAGATTCTTGTCGAAGATTAGTTACAATAAGTTTGTATAAAAATATGACATATAAAAGTCCAGAAACGATTTCAATTGTGCATGGCGATAAAAAGCATACTAAAACGGGTCACGTACAACTCATAAAACTTATGACGAGCCCTGGTGAATAATTAGGCCAAATATGATCAAGAGACAGACACACATACTCTTTCACATATGTTTCGACTATTTTTAGGACATTTTTTTTTTTTAGAAAAATTTGCTCAGCATCTGGTTAGACACATTTTACGCATGCATAACCAAATGAGTTTAAAAAGTAATTAAATGAGTTATTTTTTTAGCCCTTTTGCCCATGCCTTGTGTTACCATTTTAGCCATAGCCCAAATAAAATTGGTTCAACATAAGCTTACCTTTAACTGCGCCTCCTTATGTCGCAATTCCTGTTCCAGTTTCTCATTTAAATCATGCAATGAAGTGGATTCACGTTGAGCATTCAAATAACGCTTTTCCAGTGTGGTAATGCGTTCCTCCTAGAAATTGAGGTGAGAGTTGCTTACAAATGTGCTCAAGTATTGTATATTTCGTGAACCCACCTGATCCTCCTTTTGGGCCACATTTTCACGTAGATCACGTTGTAATTTAGAGCATTGATCTTGGGCTTTACAATGATCTTTTTGCACACGTGACATGTTCTCTTCCAGTTCACTGATTTTGCTATTTAAATCAGAGACGCGACGCTGCCATTGAGAGAGTTCGGATGTCTGGAAATGGAATTGGGGAGAATCAACATATGGTCAGCAGATGTCAATTGCGCTGCTTCGTCTGCTCCTCACCTGTTTCTCAATGATAGTTTGTAGCTCATGTGTTTTGGCCGCATAATCATTTAGCTCATTTGTCTCGCCATTAACTCCTCCCATGCCAGCTCCCCCAGCCAACTGAAATTAAAAATAAAATGTAAACTAGTTTTAACATGCTTGATTGCATAATCAAGGTGCGTACCTTCTCTTTGAGACCATTCTCATTGCCTAAGCCACCACCACTTGCGGGGCCACTCCCTGTGCCCGTTCCACTGCCCAGTGCACCCGTCTTGTATTGCGTTAGCTCCTCTTTGGTGGTATTTAGCTCTTCTTCCAGCACATTGTTCTTCTCGATGGACAAACGCAAACGTTCACGCACTTTCTCATCTAGAGCTTTGTGATGTTCGAATAAAGATTTGAGGGCTTTAAGAACTTCCACCTCACTGGAGACACCACTTTGAGCTGCAGCTTGTCGTTTGACCACAGTCATGCGTAAGGAACGCTCATGACGCGACACTAAACACTCCAGATGTTCGAGAAGAAGCTGAATGGAGAGAGAAATATATAAAGTTTATCCTTTTAAGCAAAGAAAGTTTTCAAGAGCTTCAGAAATAGTTGAAAAATCTATCGAAATCTAAATATTTTGAGCGATGTATCTAAATGTATAGCCCAAATATCGTGCAATTTTTCAAATTGATATAAAGTAGTTAGCTTAAATTCGCAATTAATTGAAATTCCATTCCCTTACCCTAGTATTATTACGTTCCGCTTTAAGCTCGCCAATTTCCTCATCACGCTCCAGCAAGGTCTCACGCGCCTGGGTTAGCTCCTTGGTCAAGGTGGCAAATTCCTGAAAATATAATAATACACTCTTATTGTAACACCATCAAAGATACAATCAAAGACAGAAAGTTTAACGCCTTTGGGCATTCCACAGTTACTTTTTATCTTTATCCAGTGATTTGGTTCTTATCTTACCTGCGGCAAATTTGCATTGATCTGTCGCTGCAAACTGTCACGTTCTTTCTCCACATCGTGCAGCTTAACTTCCGTCTCTCCCAAACGCTCTTGAGCCTCACGCAAGCTATCCATAAGCTTGTCCCGCTCATCGAGCATGGAGACCATAAGCTGCTCAAAGTTAGCATCTTCGCCGCTGAACTGCGATGAACGCTGCGATATGCTATCTTCCGAAATTGTGGGCATCACGTCGCACATCATGTTCCACATTATTTAGTTGGGGCCGCCAGAGCACGCCACAACACACACACTGGCATGCAAAACTGTAAGTGAAAGGAATAAATTAGATGATGCAAGGCCCTATATATATAGGTATTCAATCATTGTAAGCCCAACCTATAAAATCAGAAAACCAAAACAAAACCGAGCTTCTAGAATGAGTGTCAAAGTTTGACCAGCTTTTTCAGGTCTACTTGAGGCAGGTGAAGGCTGCTAAGTGCCTTTCCATCGAAAGGTCCACCGAGACTAAGAATTAAAATGAAACAATAGAATTTAACTAATGTCGAAATTTTTCTCATTTGAATATTTCTATTGAAAGTTTTGTTTTGATAAATGTGACTATAGATTGCGCTGACTCTTGCTAACATCTTTCTGAGTGTCAAAAAAGAATACATTAAATACCTTAAAAAACTATGTGATTGCAAAAATCACATAATTATAATGAGGAAATTTAAGTAACGAAACGTAACGTAACGTCACGTTACGTTAGATATTAATGCTAATAAAACAAAAAAATCGAGAAAAGATTTTGGAATATAACTTGTGTAAGCATATTAATGTAATGAACTGACTTTGGGCCTCTGGATGAACTAGTCTGCAGCACTCTCATAACAATATGGAACTAGTGCTAATGGTAGAGAGGATGCGAGCTTAGAAGGAGGCGTTAGTGGATTGTGGAGTAGTAGGAGATGGACGCTGACCGAGACGGACGTATGTATATAAATGGACAGAGACCGTGTTGATAATGTAAATAGTAATTGTGTAAATAATATGTAAATAAAGAACGGAAAACCCCGAAGAGTCTGTGGTTTACACTTGCAAAATTAACTAAAATTATTTCAAATCAATGTTGCCAGTAAGGGAGGTTTAAAGGATGCCAAATTTGCAAAAAAAAAAAAAAAAAATGCTAGAAATGGCTAAAAATAAAAAATAGTGCTTAAATTCAAAACTTGAAAAATTATTGTTTCCAAAATAAAATTTACAAAAAAAAAACCTTAAATATGTTGTTTTCAAGAGTACAAAAATACTTAAAATGCTGTCTGCAAACAGCTCTGAAGTCAGAATCTCCAGGTTATGGGTACAAACAAGCATAAAATAGATCAATTTTAAACTTAAATTGGCTAGTCTCAGTTTTCAGCTGATCTGAAGCGAATATTTGAGATCAAAGACCCCCTCTTGATACATCTGCGTAGTCCATACTTTCAAAATAATATTAAATAATACAGAAATAAAATTCCCTTTAAACCTCCCTTATGTTTAAAAACAGGGCTGCACACCGTTTGTGAACCGAACCCGGAATTGTGACTTTTTAAACCAAACCAATGCACAGATGTTTCTGCTATAGGTCAACAATAAAAAATGCAATGTGAGATTTTGGCTTCAAACATGTTGTCTCTATCTCGCAAAAGAATGAGTTTTTTAATGTAATAGTTGATTTTGTTTCATTACAACCGTGCTCTATAAAAGTGGCTTCAAAAGAGAGAGCATGAAATATATTAATTCTTGTAATTTATTTGGCGACCTTTCTAATGTTTAATTAGTGAGTTTAGCTGGCTCTAGGTCCGAAAAAGTTGCGTTTGTTCACAACTGTAAACAACTTATGCATTGTATGAAAGTTGAAAGCACTCATTGCTTTTCTATTTTTGCTTTCATTGCTTTTAGCAGTTCCCAACTGATCTAAGCAATGATTGTATGGAGAGGCAGTTGGCAATCATGCTTTCTTCAGCGAAAAGTCTACTAAAGAGTCGTTAAGGATAACGATGAAACAGTTCTGTATAGGCAACCAGCTCTTTTTGGTGGTACAATGCATAAGTTGTTTACAGTTGTGACCAAACGCAACTTTTCGGACCTAGAGATAGCTAAACTCACTAATATTAATTCTTACTGTGAGAGCTTTTTGATATTTAAGTGAAATTTAAAACAATTAAAACAGTATTAAATCAAACTAATATTAAAGAAACTTAAACTGAATCGTCAAAACAAAGGTGCTAACTTAATTTTTTTTTAAATTTAATGTTTTTAGTTTGTTAAGTTCTTTTATAAAAATTTATGTTTTTTCAGTACTATTGTCCATGTGATATAAATTCAGCTAAAGTAATAGTGATGATCCCCCTGATTCCCCCGTTTGGACTTATTTGATAAAATTGGCCAACCTTCTAAAATTCTAAAACTACAAAGTTTAGCTGCCGGAAAGTGCCGGATGCTGTGTTATATCTCAAATCCTAGAGTGTGCTTGTTTTTTTTGCTATTTGATACTGCGGTGCAACTGTTACATTCCTGGTCTCTGTTTTTGTTGTGTTTGATTCTTTTTTAAGTGTTCCATCAAAGCACAAGTCCATTCGACTAAAATCTGTATATTATTTACTGGATTTACTTTAAAATCTGAGATTGCAGCGATATATTAAAGTATGTTTTATAATGACGACCGCGAAATGAAAAACTATATATAAAAAAAAACTGCTAAGGAATTTTTTCGTGTGGCCGTTTCATATTCGGTTTCTACCAATCGCGAAAAATGCTTACGTTTGCCACTACGTTATGCTCAAAGTTAACATCGCCTTTAAGTGCTGTTAACGCCTCTTTTTTCAAACACTTCTAAGTCCCCTCAATCAGTTCGATTTGATTCGCCTCAACTGTGCCTTCGATCACAGCTACCAAAATGAATATCATTGAACAGCCGCCGGTGCTCAATGATCGATCCCAGTTCAATGGGCACCGAACTGCTGGCCTCCTATCAAGCGGTAGTCTGCCAATTATATCAAGGTAAAAAGTGGGCGAACCATACTTCAACTTTATAAATCAATTCCATTTCTTAACGTTTCCCTGACAGGGCCCCGACTACGTGACCAAGTGCTATGTGACCACCCAGGGACCGCTGCCCAATACCATTTTCGAGTACATGCTACAGCAGTACAACCAGAAGATCATCATGCTGACCCGACCAACTTTACGGAGGCAAATCGATCGATCAAATCAATCGAGATGAACGAAATCTTTGCCGTGGCAGCCAAGTGCGAGGTGTTCGTTAAGTGCCGCTGCTCGGGACTACAACGAACTGCATTTAATGCCATTGCTTGTGCCAGACACAATTTTAAGGAAAATGTCGGAAGAGGCAGCTACCAACGTTCACTGCGCTAATACTGCAAATTGTCAAAAGTCATAATGATAAGAACAATTAATTTATTATTAATTTCATTTAATAATAAAAATATATTAAAATAGCACATTAATATATTTTTTGGCGACCCGTGGATACCGCCCTTAAGTGAAGGCTTTTAATAGAAAAACTAACATAACAAAAAAAAAATAAATAAAAATTTAAACACAAAATTTGTAATATAACTTTTTTCTTAGACTTGGTAAAATTGTATGGTAGGGATGGGAGTGTGAGAGTTTATTCACGCCCATTTAATTAAATCTCATATCTAACGGTTTTATAAAGCCGTAAACAAAGATTCAAGTCGTTATATCTACTGAAAGTATTTTTGGTCGCTGTCTCTATACAAGCTATCTAAACCAAATCTAATTTTTCGATTCGGTATAACATAATTAAAAACATGTTACAAAATTGTAATTATTTGATTAATATTGTGCGACAAAGTCTCGAAATCGAAACGAAAGTATAGAATAAATTCACAATTCTCAATGTTTCAACAATGATAAAGAACCGACTAATACCCTTGTTGTTCCACTGGCACATTCTATATGTCATCCGCTGGATGATCTAAATGACCTCATTCTTGCTGTGTACTTTCTCATAAGAGAGAAATGTCCATTAGCTATATCAGGGTTCCCCAAGAAGAGAGCGGAAAAATGTGACTTTGTCTCTCTCTAACACACAGTGATGCGTGACTTCGATGATCCCCCAAATCATCCGCGATGGATGATCAAGTCACTGTCATTAAACTGTCACAACATATAGATATTTTCCGCTAAAAAGCTAGATTTTCTATCGATATGTTATCGAATTCAAAAATGCCATGGGCGTAAAGGCTTTCAACTCAGTGGGTGGAGGTTTCACACAGTGGGAGAAGTGTATGGACCACCTTTATTGAAACCCGACTACGCCCATGATTTGTGCATAACCAAAGCCAGCAGCAAGTGTTCCAATCTTTGTTATAAAATGTTTAAATGCATTAATATTTCTTATGTATGAATCTCGAACACTAGCTATATCGTGGTGGGACTACCACGAGGATGAGCGAACTTTGATTTACAATTGAAGACATCTTTGTTTAGTTTAGTGGAAGGAAACATCCACTTTTCGAGAATGTGATTGAATTTTTGCCAGTGGAACAAGGGTATAAATCAAACAAT
Source organism: Lordiphosa magnipectinata (assembly GCA_037044535.1). Lineage (NCBI taxonomy): Eukaryota > Metazoa > Arthropoda > Insecta > Diptera > Drosophilidae > Lordiphosa > Lordiphosa magnipectinata. Next base: position 180,064 of record JBAMBO010002744.1, on the reverse strand, counting down.
TTAAAGCAGCAATGGGCAGCAAAACTATGAGGCTGTCTCATCAGTACCATCTCTCAGCTGATAGGGCGTTAAAACTTATTTTGTCTGATCAAAAGTACAGAAGTACGGAATAATATACTGCATTTCTTTTTAATTTGGATAAAACATGTATCGAACCAGAGATCATACCAAAACCCGAACTTAAACCATCTCTCAAAAACTCGAAACTACAATTTTCGAACATTAACCATTGCCCACAACGACCCAAAAGTAACAAAATAGCTAAGAATAGCTAAACATTTTCAAAAAATAATTGGATTTTCTCAAAAAAGTTTAAGATAGGACTGTCAAGTGTTTTTTTTTTTTTGGTGCTTAGAAAATAATCATTAAATATACTATATTTATGATTTGTTAAAACAAAATGGCCCTCAACTGACATGAACCAAAATAGCCGAGAGCTAACTTCTGTCTTCCTAAGTTGATATGTCCTTGATAGGTTTTCAACGATATAGCACACCAATGCAAATTCACTTAAAACATATGTGAATGTTTTTAGGACCTTTATGATAATGAAACTAGCAAGTTTTAGCAGGCTCGAGGTCATCTTAAGCTCCCAATCTTCTAATCTTCAGCGCTCTTTGCCTGTCTACTGGAAGCCAGCAGCTGCCTGCTCTTGCACTGTCACTACTGGCGACTTGGACTTGTAGCATAGTGCTGTTAAGTCACTTTACAATTCCCAAGCGGTTATACCAGCGTCCCATGACCTCTCCTAAGCTGATTTTCATGAAAAATTTCCAGTATTTTATATAAAGCGCTTAAACAAGTAAAAAAGATATTTAAGAGCTGAAACTGTCAAAACTAAAAAAAAAAAATGTCAACCGGAACACTCACAACCTTATATCAAATCAGTGTTAATTATGGAATTTAGCTCACACAAGGGTTAAAACCACAGTTTCCCAGCAAACCTTCATTCCATCTGGCATAAGTTATGTACAATGTACATATGTATGTTTTGTATTAACATTTCAAATAGTTGGTAACTAGCACAAGGGTTAAAATTTCTTAAGCGCTGCTAACACACACACACACACACACAAGGGTTAAGCATTAGTGGAATAATTATTGGCCCACGCCTTGATTAACCGTTAAATGCCAAGACTTAGCATTCATGCTGCCCACGCAGGGGTTAAGCTCTCCAATTGGAAAACATGTCTAATGAGACATTTTATCATAGGCGCCGCATTGATAACAAGTTTTCTACACCAATCCGCACAGCATATACACACACACGCACGCACGCACACACATACACACACACACGCACACATGTTCAGCCTTTTTTTCGCTTTCGCATAACTCTGGCATATTTTAGTATGCAGATGCTTAAGGTGTGTCACTAAATCAATTGATTATTGTTTAAACAATTACCCAAACTACACTTAAATACACACAATCACATTAACAGCTGCCTTTTGGTTTTTTGGGAAATTTAGAGAAAAAATGGACACTGAGATTAGTGCGACCAAGTTCACTTAATTTTGAGATTAGTGCGACCATGTTCGATTGATTTTGAGATTAGTGCGACCGCATACGACTATTCTCGGTATTTTGAATTTGACACCACCTAAAGATTATAATAAAATATATTCTCAATATATTCTTAATAGTTTCTCACCTTTTCTTACGAGTAAACTGCGTGACTGTCGGGAAACTTGGCTTAAAGGGAAAACGGTCACACCGGGCACTCAATCGAAATATCGATTGCAAACTATCGTAACGGTTTTTATAGCATCATTTGAAATTCTGCGATTGTGCAAATATACGAGGGTGGATCAATTTGTACCGGTTCTAGCCTATTACAGAGCCTTTTGTCAAAGAAATACGGGAAATAATTATTTAAAATTAATTTGATTTTTATAATTATTGAAAATTAAACATTTTAACAGTGGCAAAACCTAGCAGCTAACCATGATGACTTATCCCGAGGACTGTTCGACATGGAGACACTGGACGAGAAAAAATATTTTAAAATTGGTTGCATTCTATAGAGTATGTTTTATTCCAGAATCACATAGAAGCACAGAAGAGGTGATCTATGAGGTAATTAAACAAAAAAATAGTTAGTTTTCTTTTATAGCTATTTTAAATTAATCTTTGATATTTTTCGCCATTCTGTAGCGTCGATTTTGAAAACAGATATAGTCCATTAGATTGCGCGCGCTAACATTTAAATATGTAGGGGTATCGATAGTTTTTGCTATCGATATATTCGATGTGACCAGGTTGGTTAAAGATCGATGTGACCAGATTTTCACGACATAATGGTGATGACATTTGGAAGGCGAAGCAGAGAAGAGGAGCAAACAGAGAACTCGTTTCTCCCCACATTCGACATCCGATCTCACCACACCTCTAGCAGGAGCGCTGTTTAAGCACAATTAAAAGCTAAAGCAGACGAACAAAATGGGGTAAGTTGAAAACTAAAGGAAAATAACATCAGCCAGATGTATTCTCAAATCCGGCCGGCTGGATCGGGGTAAGCGCAAAGGGAGTTTGAGGGCCTGATGGTGGGAGTTCTTCCGCTAGCACATTTGCCAGGAACTGCTTGGTCCGCAAATAACAATGATTGCGGATGACTAGGATGCGGATTTACTCATGGTGAGGCATGCAGTGATGCCTCATGATGGTTTCCCCATTGCGGTCTGGTGCTGCGTAATGGCCAATTGATTTGACACGCAGAGCCTTCTTCTCCTTACCCCAGGATCATACAACAATAGCCTTGAGTGCTCTGATCCATTCTCCAACTCTGGGCGTTGTGTTATCCGAGTGACTTGCAAAGAAAATGACGTTGTCGAATGTCACTCCCAATATTGTTGTTTTTGTTGTTGGTAGGCTGCTGTGTGTAGCAGGCGGCATAAATATGCATGCATGTTTGTACCTACACACATATATACATACACATGGAAGTGTGCATTGTAGGTGTCACAAAGCGAAGGCTACACAAAAATGAACGCCTAAGCACATAATGCAATTTAGTCCAGCAAGAGAGCACACTCGAGCATGCCATGGCATCTTCTGTGTAATAGACCACAACAACACACACATTAGATTCAAATATTAATGGAATTCTTAATTAATCACTCACAACATCTTCTTTTGCCTTCAGCGAACAACCAATTTTCACGTGCCAGGCTCATGTATTCCACATTGATCCGAAGACCAAGCGTACCTGGATCACCGCCAGCATGAAGGCTGTCAATGTGAGTTTCTTCTATGACAGCTCCAGGAATCTCTATAGGATTATCAGTGTGGAGGGCACCAAGGCGGTCATTAACTCGACCATAACACCAAATATGACATTCACACAAACCTCACAGAAATTTGGCCAATGGAGCGATGTGAGAGCCAATACCGTCTATGGCCTGGGTTTTGCCTCCGAAGCGGAACTTACCAAGGTAAATAATACATCATACACACAGTTTTCCATCATTGTTTGCTAATACTTTGTCTCCTTTTGCCCAGTTTGTGGAGAAATTCCAGGAGGTTAAAGAGGCCACCAAAAATGCCATGAAATCGGCCAATGGTTCCAATGCCGTGACACCCACCACTTCGGCTAATACATCACCCATTTCGGGTCGAGCGGTGGGTTCGATGCAAAATGACAACACCGCCATAGATCCACATACCGTGGAGCCACCAAATATGAGTAATACCAATACACAGAATGCCAATCCGGATAGTCCTTCGCATAAGTTGCTCAACACAATTGATGGTAAACAGGATATTGGTTCCGCCACACCCTCACCACAACCAACTGCAGTTGGCACTGGCAGTGGCGGCGGCGGCGGAGGTGGAGTGACCATTTCATCGGGCGGCAGCATTGTGGGTATGCATACGGGACCAGGAGCGGGTGCCACCGCCGAACAGCAATTGAAATATGAAAATGAACGCCTCAAAATGGCTTTGGCTCAAAGGTGAGTAGGCACTTAAGGTTAGGTAAAAAAAGGTTTGGGTCTTCCCTTTTAAGCCACAAACTTGAGTAAAAGCCATTTCTATTTCGGAGATTGCTGAAATGTCAGATCAGAAAGGCTGACCTAGGGTTGCGAATCGTCTCCTACTAAGCTTTGGGCAGTTTCAGAGAAGATGCTGGACTGAGCAACATCTTCTACAATACTCATTATGGTTTACACCAAGCCTTGCGGCATGCCTATATACGTCATTTGACTGCGTCAAAGTCTTTTAAGCCTAGAGATTTTACAGGCATGAATTGTCCATTTTGTAGTTAGTTTCCCTTATTTTAAGTTTACATGGCGCAAAAGGCACCCCTGTAATACTCTTGTCTGGTAGTAGCTGGGCGCCAGTGCCAGGTCTAGCGAGTCTGTCGGCTATTTCATTGCCTTCAATGTGGTGATGTCCAGGCACTCACACGAGACGTATTCACGTAAGACCACTCAGTAAGGCACTCAGTAAGACCTTTATATATTCTTGATCAGCATTACGAGCTGAGTCGATTGAGCTTTGTCCGTTCGTCTGTCTGTTTCTACGCGAACTAATCCCTCAGTTTAAAAGATGAGTTGATGCGAAATTTCAGTTTTCCGAGCATCTAAATTATGTTTTTCCCAAAGTTCATTCAATGTTTGGGTTTGTTAAGCGTAATTCAGAGCAGTTTTAAAATCTGTCTTAAATATGCCTCGCTATTTCGAAGTCCAGCCGCTTCTCCAGCAACCGATACAAAATTTTACAAACCTTTAGTTATCGTGCTGGTGTAGGTTCCTCCTCTTTCGTCTTTCTTGGACAATTGCTGCTTTTTTTGATACTCTTGTAGAGGGTATATTAAAATTGTCCAGATGTTTGTAACGCATAGAAGGAAGCATCTCCGACCACATAAAGTATATCTATTTCTATCAGAGCTCGCAAAAAACTGTTAACGCTATCAGCGTGTCTCCAAAAAACTGTTCTGTTACAGACACAACGAAAAGAGGTTGCAAAAAGACACTTTTAATTCGGTTTTGCACAATAGCTGTTTTCGCTCAACCACAGAGCGCTTTTTTCTTTTCTGTTTTGCTCATGTCTTTCACTGACCGTTTTGCCGATAGCCAACTTCCAAAGTGTCTTTTTCAAATGTAAGAGTGGTTGTGACTGGGATGCTTGTGTGTGTGTCTCAGTCAACGATCTTTGTACATACGTGTACTATGGAGAAATTTATTATTATTAAACTATCAAATGAAATGCAGAAAATATTAGTTTTTGTAATTGCTTAACGCCTAAAAAATATATTTATTTAATTATGTACATTGTACATATAGTACATAAGCCCACCGTCTACCACACGAACAAAACAAATAACACTTTTTGCTGACACTTTTTGTGTTTTGCTCATTTGAAGACAGTTTTTCGTGAGCGCTCGCTCACAAGTGTTCCTCTCATTTGTTATTGACATACCATCACGTTTGTTTTAATCAATCAAAAGTACTCAACAGAAAACACATCAGGATGGAGAAAAAGTGTTTTTCTCAGTGAGAGACCGAGTCGGCTTTATTTTTTTCTGTTTTGTCAGTGGGTTGAAAAAACTGTTGAGGGTTATTTGCGGGCTCTGGTTTCTACACTACTTTGCACGAAGTCTTTTGGTACAAAGACGCTGCACATTTGTCGGAACTATCTTGATCGGATGACTATATCATAGGAACTATCGTTCGAAAAAGTAATTTTAGTTAGAAAAACTTATTTGTCTTCAACGCGAACGTGCCCAAAACTTGTATTTACAAGTTTCCTAAGCTTTAACACAATTTCACCAAGTTTAATGAAAATCGGTCAGCTATATAGTATAGCTGCCATGGAAAATATAGTTCTAAGAAAGAGTCTTAGTAGGAAAAACTTTTTTGTTTTCAATGCTATGTCTTCCAAACTTGTTACTGATAAATATTATATGCTACTTCACATTTCCACAAAGTTTGATCCAAATCGGATGACTATAGCATATAGCTGCCATAGGAAATATCGGTCGAAAAAGTAGTTCTAGTGTGAAAAACTTTTTTGTTTTCAGGGGTTGCGTCTTTATACCTTCCAGTTGTGAATATTATCAGTTTCCACACAATTTTGGAGAGTTTGATCAAAATCGGATGAATTTATCGTATAGCTGCCATAAAACAAACTGGCAAGCAAATGCTCAAAGTAGTGGCACCATCAAGCTACAAGGGTATATAAACTTCGGTCCAGCCGAAGTTAGCTTTCCTCTATTTTTTATACCCTTGCAAAGGTATTATAATTTTGCCCAGAAGGTTGCAACGCATAGAAATATTCATTTCCGACCCAATAAACTATATATATTCTTGATCAGGGCGACGAGCTGAGTCGATTGAGCTTTGTCCGTCCGTCTGTCTGTCCGTCTGTCCGTCTGTCTGTCTGTCTGTCCCTCTGACTGTCTGTCCGTCTGTTTCTACGCAAACTAGTCACTCAGTTTTAAAGCTATCGAGCTTAAATTTTCTACAGAGTCTTCTTTTTACTGCACGCTGCTAATATGTCGGAACCGACCGGATCGGATGACTGTATCTTATAGCTGCCATAGGAACCATCGGTCAAAAAATGGGTCTTAGTGAGAAAAACTTTTTTGTTTTCAATGTAAGTGTCCCCAAACTCGTCCATTAAACACATTATATGCTTTCAAAAGGATTTGCAAACTTTAGTCAAAATCGGATGACTATATCTTATAGCTGCCTTAGGACCGATCGGTCGGAAAATGGGTCTTAGGGAAAACAACTTTTTTGTTTTCAAGTAAATCGTTCTTAAGCTCGGTGATTCTTAATATTACACGCTTTCAAACTAATTTGAAAAAGTTGATCGACATCGGGTGACTATATCTTATGGTTGCCATAGGACCGATCGGTCGAAAATAGTTCTTAGTAAGAAATTTTTTTTGTTTTTAATGTTAGCGTCTATTAACTCACTGATAACTAATTCTGTATGCTTTCAAATATATTCGCAAAATTTGGTCGAAATCGGATGACTATATCTAAAGGCTGCCATAGGACCGATCGGTCGGAAAATGAGTCTTAGTGAGAAAAACTTTTTTGTTTTCAATTTTATCGTTCTTGAACTCGGCGATTGTTAAAATAATATCTGTCGAAAAATGGGCTTTAGTTAGAAAAATTTTTGATTATTATGTAAACGTTCTTAAACTCTGACATTTCAAAAACAGAATTTGCAAGGGTATAAAAACTTCGGCACAGACGAAGTTAGCTTGGCCTTCTCTTTTTTTTTAAATTACCTGTCCAACATTATAACCCAAGATTAAGCCAATACTTTGAAAGTTTTATTTCTTTATGACTTTCTATTGTTATCAAAATCTTTTTATTTATTTATTTTTTTTATTTTATCTATGCCATCTATGCCCCTATTCACAGCCGATTTATTCATCAATCTTCATGATTCTCCTGCAAAGTAGTCCCCCCCAGATATAATACACTTGTGCCAGCTCTTTTTACAATACTCAAGGCACTTCTGACAAGTTCTTTTTGGTATAGCCTCAAGTTGTACCAGCGAAGTAGTTCTTAACTCCTCAATCATTCTTTGTCTCCTTACTTTCAAGAGTCTCTTTAGTTTTGCAAACAGGAAATAGTTCCGGGGGGGCTAAATCCATTGAATATAGTGGCTGAGGCATGATTGTGGTTTTGTTTTTAGCAAGAATCGATGAGTGATTGTGATGCAAAAGCCAAGAATTGTTTGTGTACAGTTCCGGATTTGGTATCTTTTCTCGCAAACGTCGCATAACTTCAAGGTAATACCTTGTGATAAGAACTCCTGATGTACTATGTCACGGTAATTAAAGAAATCAGTAAGCAAAACCTTGCTTATTCTCGCCCTCCGTTGAAGAGCTTGTACCACTTATACACATTTATTTTACTCAGAATAGACTCGCCGTATGCTACCGTCACTTAGTATACAAAGTTGTGTTTGCACACAAAATTTTATGCAAATTCTTTGATCCATTTGCCTCTCACAAACAATCATAGTGCTATATATAAAAAAACAAAAGTTAGTTGCTGGAAAATGATTTGTTTGTTTATTTCAAAATGTGCAAATTTGTTTTGATTGGTTGTATAAAATTATATAAAGTTAATGGTCGCCGCCAGAGCAAATGACGCAATGTGCTTGTTTTTTCGCATTTTCCCCCATCACTCTTTAAAGTGTTTCGGTGTGAATGTTGTCTTTTACGACTTCCAGGGTCTCAGCTTATTGACATAAACTTTTGACTTCAAGTAAACACACATGAAGAAGTCTGGAGGGGTTAAGACGGGCAATCGAGGAGGCACTGTTTTGGTAATTGGCAAACGATATACAATGGACGCAATAAAGCGATTGTTGCTCTGGCTGTGGCGCCGTCCTGTTGAAACGAATAGTTTTCCATGTCGTTAGCAGTCAGAATTGACATAACAAAATTAGTTATCATAGCTCGATAACGCTCTTCATCGAGGGTTTTGTCTACTCTAATGTCATTTTCGCAGAAGAACGGTTCCAATGATTCTTTCTGCACAAATTCCAAACCAAAAAGTCACGCGTTGTTTATGAATTAAAAATGAGCTTTCCTTGTTCATTAGAAAAATGGCCCTCTTCGCTCATGGAAATTTTTCTCACAATAGAAAACATGAGTTGTATGTAAAGCTGCACGAAAACAGCGCGTTGTGGGGGGGCGAGTACTGTTCAATGATAAAAATTTCATAAGCTGATCGGTAAACAAATAAATAGTAATATGGTTGACAGTTGCAGAAGGTTTAAATGGGCTCGGTATCTTGAAATAAGTCGAATACTTCCAGAGCGGTTCGATTTTTGTTAAGGTTTCAAGCAATTTTGTTTTCTTAACTAAACATTTATTCATTTTGTCTTTCAGGCACATTACTTCATATGAAAAGAAACACTTAAGGCTTAATGTTTTAGGGGAGGTCCTTGCCTCAAATAAATTTTGAAGTAATGTGCCAAAATAAATATTTATGTCATCTGAGGGAACAATTGCAATTTGATGCCTCATTTGCTGCAATTCGTAATAATACTTAATATTTTTGTAACTTTAATTGCAGCTGTGCCAATGCCAAGAAATGGGAAATTGAGCTGGCCACCTTGAAAAATAATAATATACGTTTGACCAGCGCCCTCCAGGTGAGTTAAACTATTTTCTTACAATTATGTTTTAATTGTAAATAAATAATTCTATGTGAGAGAAAGTTTATTGATTTGAAGATGAGCTCTTCAATATTTGTTGAGCATTAAAATATCTCAGCTTAGAAGAAGAAAAAATCCGACATGCTCAAGTTTTTGTTACTTTGATATTAAACTATACATTTTTTTGCCTTTACATAGGAATCCACAGCCAATGTGGATGAATGGAAGCGTCAGCTGCATACCTACAAGGAGGAGAATATACGTCTAAAGCGTGAAATGGAACTTCTACGTGTTGGTGGTGGAGGTGCAGCTGCTGGTGGTGGAGGCGGCGGTGGAGCCACAGAAGATGAATTGCGTCGCGAGGTGGCTGCTCTAAAGGCACGCACGGAACAATTGCAAACGGAGCTGCTGCAGCAGGAAATTGAGCTAAAGACGGCCAATATTAGTTTACGTGAAAAGTGCAATGATCAAACTGTGAGTCTGAAAATAGTAAAACCGTTGTCAAACATTTACAATCTTTGTATTTTGCAGCTGGCCAAGCTAAGTGAATTGAATGTAGTTTTCGCCAAGCAACTTTCCGAGTTGTATTCAGTGCAGAAGGATATGGAAAATGTTATACATCCAGCCAAGTGCACTTGAGAGGGGGCTAAAAGAAAGGTATACTAATGACAATCTCTTTCGAGGCACATGAAACCATGTAATAACCTTGTTTCTACTCTTACTCTCAGGTTTCAGCGCAGGAACACACTACAATGGCAACCACCACTACAACGACATCATCGACATCAACCACAACAACTAGTAAACGTTATTTAAGCAATTTTTTAGCGGCCGAGGCCGAGAGCACGCTCTCTAATGTCACTTCAATACATACACAGCTACAATCATCTCTTTATGAGACACAGAATACGGCACAATTGAAAGCGCTCGATAAGCATTCAGCGTTACTTCAAGAGCTGCATCAACGTCAGGCAGCACCCAGACGCAACTCGGCCACCACTGAAGCAGCAGCGGGGGCGGCAGCAACTGGTGCTGGTGCCTCTGTTGCTGGTGGCAAAACTGCCACAATACTTGTATCCAAATCAAAAACTAAAACTGGTCTGCCCCTGTTGCTGAAGAATTCCATTAATAATTAGACAAAAATCAATGAATTGAGCAAGAATCTGAGCAAAAGAAGATGAGAAAAATTAGTCAGCATTTTGTAATCTTTGTATTGGTAGATTGTAAACAACATAAAAAAAAAAAACGAAACACTTCAGCACCCCCCTCAAACACCCATTTTAGTTTAGTTTTTTTTTTAAAAGAGAGATGGACACAAGGAAAAGGAAACGAAATTTATGAACATATTCAGTGATTTTCATAGTATTGTAAAAAATTCTCCAGAAATTCGGAAAACTTAAAGAAATCGCATATTGAAATAAGTCTCCTCAATTTGATATTCCTTACACTTGATTCGGAATACCAAGAACCCCCTTAAAATCTTCTGAATTCATAAAATTAAACAAGATTGCTTAGATAAAATCGTAAATTCTGGTGATTTGTATTTCTACCAGAATTTGTGCTTATAAATTTAGATTAATTTTTCCAAGCTGATTGTGAATCTTTGTGATTCTGTGGATAAAACTATTTGTGTATTCCAAAAGCATTTCTTATATTCACTAAGATACCAGAGAATTTAGGTCTTAAAAATTTATACAAATTGGACGTGTTTACCAGCATACATCAAGCGAAAGTGATCGTTTTATTATAAATGACAGCTTGAATTTTACTGATTTTTTGTAATTTTATTGTTTGATTGATTGATGAGAGCGCAAGGCGTTTTTTTAAAAGAGAGATGGACATAAGGAAAAGGAAACGACTAAGAAGCTTATGAACTTATTCAGAATGATTTTGTGTGGTTTTCATAGTATTGTAGAAAATTCTCTAGAAATTTAGAAAACTTTATTTTTTGAATTGAAATAAGTCTCCTCAATTTGATATTCCTTACACTTGATTCGGAATACCAAGAACCCCCTTAAAATCTTCTGAATTCATGAAATTAAACAAGATTGCTTAGATAAAATCGTAAATTCTGGTCATTTGTATTTCTTTACTGAATTTTTCTGATTTTTTCATCCACCATAATCATGATTGCACATCGCATTCGTTCACCACAACCATCGATTTTTTTGTCATCGATTTGTTCTGGTGAACACGGCCATTGATTCGTTTAATCTGTTAAACTCTTCACGTAGTTTTGGATTTTAGGGAGTTGTACTGATTAGTTGCATTTCTCAGTTTGAGGGTTTTTCGAATTTCTTTTATTTCAAAATTTTTGATTGATTGATCGAAATCGAAAACGGGAACAAATCTGTTCTTGATCTTTTCAAATGTTTTATGCAAGTCAAAAATGTATTAGCTTAAGCTTTGCGAACTTTTGTAATTTTGTAGGTATCAAGTTTTCTAACTTTCACGAAGTTAACCTTAAAATATCGCGAATTCACGGCTTGAAAATTTTCCTTATACTTTTTTTTTTGCTTTTAAAAGTAATTGTAATAGTTTGAGCTTATTTTTTTTTTATTTTGTAGGTTTCGGCAAAGACTAGAACTCACAAAGATGCGTAGCGCAGTATATTAAAATGCCGCAAGGTGTATTTGTATCAGTGCGCCAGATGTTCGTTAACGAACACTAACGCTAATGGTGGGCGCGCGCCTTCCCCAATTCCTTATACAACTTCCTACGTCGCTTGTGTGCATTATTCAATATATTCAGAAAACTTAAGCAAAGTTTAAAGCTATATTAATGTTTAGCAAATGAAACAGTTCACGAATAAGTGCAAACTTCGCGTTGTAAAATAATATTTGTAACAATAATACAGTAAAATTGCATATAAAAACAACAATTAAATTACAATTCTTGAATAACGATTGTAACGATTGCAATAGTATTTCAATAGCGACTTTTTATCTAACATTCATTGCATTCCTGTTCATTTCGCTTGCACACACTCGCTCTCTCACTTACAAAACTGAGAGCGCAAGGCGTTCTTGCTCTTAGTGATGCTGCTCTTCGGCACCACAAAGCAATGCACACAGAAAACCACCCCAACAAATTACGAGCGCGCACTGAAGACATGAAACTGAGCAGACTGCGTCAACGCAATACACACGCACAGCATACTAATGTAAAATCGAAAATCCACGCTAATAATTTGGCCTAACATTTACTTGTATGGCCATTACGCATCTTTGTGTTCTAGAATCTTTGGTTTCGGTAAATTTCAATAAATCAAAACAACAAAAAATTGTTAAAAGTTTGTTCAGTAAATTTTATAGATTCTTGGATAAAATTGGATTACTTACTGATTATTTCTTACTTTTGGCAATACTAAAAATCTCGTAAATTCAGGCCATTAAAAAATTGGACTTAAAATTCCATTTAGGGCCAATTTCTCTTGTTCCAGATAGATAAACTTACAATTTACTCTGCTATTTGTTAGTTTTTGTGACAGATAGCTCAATGTTTTGACAAAATCATGAATATTTTATTTAGCTTCAATTTTGTTGTTTACAATTTGATCGAAAAGTCTACAAAGTTTACTCAAAATATTCTCAAAATTTTCTAAAACAGTATTGATTTTTGTAAGTTTTTTAAAATAGAGAGACAATCCAGAGCAATATTTTAAAATTTAGCTTTTAAACAATTTGCCATGTTTCATAAAATTCTTAGATTTCTGCTTTACCTGCTTGCTTCCATCCTCTATATCTGTATGTCTGTGCAATGTCCTTTTCGGTATTTATTTTGTAATCAAAAACACACAAATGCCCAGTATTTTTTTTTTTTTGTTTGTCGTCGTCATAACAATTTTTGTGTAGATCTTAAGATGAATGAACAATTTGATATTCTTGTGTGCGCATTCAAGTGCAATATTATGCATATACTTATATATACTCCATATAGATATATACTTTCTGCTAATTGTTAATTAATTTTTAAACGAGAGCTTGACAATGAATACTCCAAAACAACAAACATTTTCCCAAAGAACAAGACAAGCAAAATTATTTTGTAAATGTGCTCGAAATTTTTCTATGATATTTTTAAATAAACCAAATTTAATTGGTATTTTCTAAAAAAAATCTAAGCATACAAATTTAATTTATTTAAAATACGTAATAATTATTCCCCTTTCCCATTTCTGTGTTGTTTCCCCCGCCCCTCATCTAGTTCCACTAGATTCAACATATTTATTGCAATTAAACACTAATTTACTAGCATTATCTATATACATAAAAATAAACATATATACTTCTAACAAGGACTTGGACGACGAACATACTAAAACCAGAAATAATTTTTATAAACGAAAACCAACAGAAATAAATAAACTAGCAAAGTAACACTTAAACGAATTACCAAGTCAAGTATGTGCATCAGTGAGCAACTTAGTTTAATATATTAACAAATTTATATACAAACAACAATTGTATGTATCAAATGTGCAACTCGAATAATAATGCAATATATTTAAAATACAGAACACTCCCCTCCACACACGCGCATTTTTCACCCACAAAACGGCAAAAAAAAAAATACAGAAAAACAAAATAACGTTTGCGGTTATATTCAAGCCATATTGTTATGCATTTGACCGTTGCGTTTTTGCATAATTAACCCAGTTAAAAGATAAAAGAAATAAGAAACAAAATAACATGTTGAACATACAAATTTAGCAGTTAAAAAAAAGTAAAGAAAAAAGCAAAACGGAAAATATACATAAATATATGAAATAAATAAACATAACTATGATTTAAAAACGTATTTTTGTAAATGGGATGTAAAGGGAATGAGAAGACAGCGTTTTCTATTGAGGCTGCGTATACGGTCCAGAATCGCATCACTTAGACCAGGTTGGGGGCAGGATTTTAAGGTGTCTCGCATCGAACCATGAAAAGAACCTTTTAAATAAATGACATCTACTTTTTCCCTTCCCACGACCCTAAATTGTTCCATCTAGAGGAATAATTTTCGAAAATCGGGCAAATACAAGTTAATCTCTTCCTCTGCTTGTGAATGAAAAAAAAGCCTTAAACATGCTTATGTATGCATACAGTGCCGGTCAACTAAATAGGTTTGTCTTTTTTTTTAGGTTTGAAACGTTGTATCTCTGTAACAAGCACGCCGATTTAAGCGAAATAAATTTTGTTGTATAAAGATATCAGTCATTTGTGAAATAGCAAACATTCTGTTCTGTAAGTTTGGTTTTTGTATCATTTTTATTATTTTTTCAAAAACAACAAAAAATCTAAATTTTTTTTGGATCAACTGAATAGGTTTGACCACAAAAAGTATTAAACAAAAGTATATAAAGCAAAATTTCAAGGCACCCAAAAGTTCTCGATAATGTTAATGTTAGGGGATTAAGGCGGCCACTCGAGCAATTTGACGTTTTGATCTTTAATCTACTGTTTTACAACCCGAGCGGTATAGATGGGAGCGTTGTCATGTTGGTACGTAAATGGAATATGACCATAAATCTCCGAAAACTGGGGAAAAGCCTTTTGTAGCACAGTCTTGTACGCATTTGCGTTCATCTTCGAGGTGACAAACTGGAGCTCGCATGTTCCATAAAACGATATGGCTCCCCACACCATTACTCCACCTGCACAAGACAACATTCTTCCTTTCGCATATCGTTGAAATAGTAATTATAGCCATCCGGTCCATTGAGGTTGAACTTCTTTTCGTCGGAGAAGACCACCGTCTTTCACTCCTAGTTCCACGTCATGTGTTCTTGGGCAAATCGAAGTCGTGCTTCCTTACGAGCATCATTGAGAGGTGGTTTTTATACCCTTGCAAAGGGTATTATAATTTTGCCCAGAAGTTTGCAACGCATAGAAATATTCATTTCCGACACCATAAACTATATATATTCTTGATCAGGGCGACGAGCTGAGTCGATTGAGCTTTGTCCGTCCGTCTGTCTGTCTGTCCGTCTGTCTGTCCGTCTGTCTGTCCGTCTGTCTGTCTGTCCGTCTGTCTGTCTGTCCGTCTGTCTGTCCGTCTGTTTCTACGCAAACTAGTCTCTCAGTTTTAAAGCTATCGAGCTGAAATTTTGCACAGAGTCTTCTTTTTACTGCACGCTGCTAATATGTCGGAACCGACCGGATCGGATGACTATATCTTATAGCTGCCATAGGAACCATCGGTCAAAAAATGGGTCTTAGTGAGAAAAACTTTTTTGTTTTCAATGCCAGCGTCATAAAACTTGGCCATTAATAATAATATATGCTTTCAAACAGATTTGCAAACTTTGGTCAAAATCGGATGACCATATCTTATAGCTGCCATAGGACCGATCGGTCGGAAAATCGGTCTTACTGAGAAAAACTTTTTTGGTTTCAATGTTAGCGTCATAAAACTCGGCCATTATTAATATTATATGCTTTCAAACAGATTTGCAAACTTTGATCAAAGTCGGATGACTATATCTTATAGCTGCCATACGACCGATCGGTCGGAAAATGGGTCTTAGTGAAAAACAATTTTTTTTTTCCAAGTAAATCGTTCTTAAAGTCGGTGATTATTAATATTAAACGCTTTCAAACTAATTTGAAAAATTTGGTCGGAATCAGATGACTATATCTTCAGGCTGCCATAGGACTTATCGGTCGGAAAATGAGTCTTAGTGAGAAAAACTTTTTGTTTTAAATTTTATCGTTCTTAAACTTGGCGATTGTTAATTTGATATGTTTTCAAAAAGATTCGCGAAATTTGGTCGAAATCAGATGTTCATCTGACAGAAAATGGATTTTAGTTACAAAAGTTTTTGATTTTTATCTAAGCGTTCTTAAACTCTGTCATTTCAAAAACAGCTTTTGCAAGGGTATAAAAACTTCGGCACAGACGAAGTTAGCTTGGTCTTCTCGTTTTTTCTAACACGTTCTTTTTCATGTGTTTGGAAGGCTGACAAGGCTGGCATAACATGAGACGTTGCCTTCTGTAGGCAGTGCTTTTGGCACCTATTAATGGGAAGAAGAAATGCGGAATGCAAAGACAAACGAAGCAAGCCAAGGGAGAGATGGTAAAATAAAGAGGACAAACGGGACAAAATTAACATTTTTGCGTCGTATTCTTTAATTTCCGTTGACTTCAATTTTCTAACAAGTTTTGTTTGCATTAAGAAGTTGGCGTCAACAGCAACAGCAGCAATTGCGTGCCTTAAAAATTTTAAAAATCAAAGTTTATTTTTGTTGGAAATTAAACCGATGAACGATTAAACAATATGTGGTGAGTCAAAATGTATATAAATCATCACGAAATACCTTATCTAAAATTTTAAAATTCCACAGTGACTAAAGAAGGAAGGGCATTCGTTCGAAGATTACAGAAAGGCGTTTCAAAGAACCAAAAACAAAGTATACAAAGCTGCTACAGATGCAAAAAAAAACAGGAAACAGCGATCATAACAATAACAACAATCAAATATAACTTTTAAAAGCCAATTTAAAAACTTAATGTATTACATGTTAAAATTTTGTTTTCGTTACTTTTTGTTCGAGATTTGGATTAAGCAAAATGAAATATAAATTTTCAACTTCAATTAAAACTAAAAAATACACATTTTTGTAATATTTTTTTTGCACCGTTCCAGAGTCACATCTTTAGTATGCTCTTTTTCATGCCATCCAAAATGGGTTCCAAAAATGTAATCATACATTCTTTGCGCAGCGAACGCCGCATGCATGAAATATTCCCTTCCGACGGACGGACTTCTGGAACTGTTCTTTGAGAAAGAGAAATTGGAAGGGAAACCCGAACGAAGTTGAAGGCAACAACATAAACCCATGCTAAAATATTAACCCAAAGATGCATTATTTGACGGTTTCACGCCTTAATAAAAAGAGAATGGAACTTTTCAGTTTTGGCAACTACTTCTTCGGTGAAAAAGAAGATGTAAAGATGTCAATTTTTCATGGTGTCAGGTCCGACTGGGCGGTATCTTGCCAGTTGATGGAAGAGAGGAATGAACAATTTTTATTCACGTTTTGATTCTAGATAAGTTTGCTTGTAGACACTACTGCTACCCTAACATTTTTTAAATGCGCGATGCCTCGATCAAAAACAAGCATTTTCCGGGAATTGTTTGCTTTTGATATAGAAATAAAGGACGAGAACTGTGGAAAAGAAATTGAAGTACTACATACATACATACATGCAAAACATGGAAATATATCGCTCTGTCAAAACGATATTTTATACTAATAAATTCGAAACAGATTGAGGTTTATAAAATATCCCACAACCGTAATATAACCTTAATCGGAAAAAAAGCGATCGGCCAAAACAGTAACCGTAACCCTAACCGTTATTCGTTGCGGTTTTAATCTCTGCTTAGCACTATAGATTAAGTGGTTTGGACTGTGAATTATATATGGCTTTATATATCTTCTTCTATATTATTAAAACTGGATCATGGTTTGTTCGCATGCTAAAAACTTAAAAACGACTAGACCAAGTTGGATGCTTCCTTCTGCAGGTTTGTTCGAAATTGCTACGCGAAAGTTTAGGAAAAACGAAAAGTGGGAAAATTTTCCATAGAAGTAGCTGCAGGCGCATATTTCGTTTTTCAGTTCAATTCAATTACAGTTCAACACGTGGCGCAGTAGGCGATCATTCCATTTAACAGCTCTGCACATAATCTTTTTGATTTGTTTGCCAAATTTCAATTGCATCTTATTCGTTCATTTGATTAAACTATTGATTAGTGAAAACTTTATGTGCGATTTATACAAAGTGATGATCATTTTCAGTTAGTGGTTACATGGGTCGGCGTTCTCAGAGTGCAACGCGACACTGAAATGTCGCAGCACTTCGAACGGAAGAAGATCTTGCTATTGAAAGGGAATCAGCTCGAATCAGAATGATTGAAAATCGTACGCTACGGTCAGAAGAGATCAAAGAAGCTTACAATGAGCAAGGAGGATTGCGAAGAAGAGAATTTTGTACTCGGCAAAGTGATGTTGCAAGATTACAACGTCGGCAACAACTAACCCGGGAATATAGCTATTGTGTATACAGATTTGGAAAGTTCAAATGTGAAACATGTTGTTGTTGATAATTGATAAAGGTTCACCTTAATGTTTTATTAGAAAAGACAACAATCGACACCCGAAGTGAAGGCTGAAACAGGCCTGACGCTCCCCTGATACTACCAAAAACTAAAAAAATTCATAGTTTTCACAATTCATAAAATTAAATCAGCTATGAATTCATATAATTTCCAATTACATTTATAAATTTCTAAACAAATAACGATTTATATAGTTCCGTCTTGGAACTCTCCGTCCAATCGCTGGCCTCATTGGGAGCCATAAAGTTAATCAGCTTATTGTGCACCACATAGCTAAAAGTATAAATTTTCAAAGAATTAAAATCGGGCATTCCCCAAAATTTCCATCCAGTTTACTTACCGCAGTTTTCTACCCTTGCTGGCCCTGGTGTCCACTTTCTTCTTCATTTTCTGTCGCAACTTTTGCAACTCCACAAATTGTTTGGTTATATCGCTCATATTGGATGAGCTGCTGGCCTTGTACTCGATAAGTTCGCGCAGCTGCTGATGATAGAAATCGCTATCGTCATAAATGTGGGGCTGACGTAGCTCCTCTTGCTTCTCCGCCGTCTGTGAACTCTTCAGGATTTGTGATTTTTCCACAAGCGTTGCCCGGCTGGCCAAGGCACTATTGATTTTCTTCACTATGTCGTAATCCTCTTGCACAGATTTACGTTTCAAACCGGCTCCGGGTGTTAGCAGTTTGGTACGATCATCCCATTTGAGGAGAACTTCGTTGCGATAGTTTAGGGTTTGCTGGAAATTGTCTTGGAGTGTAAGAGATAGTCTCTTGAGGGATGGCTCAGACTGGTCTGTGGATGATTTACGTTTAACGGCTTGACGATGTTCCGTATTCTGTTGGGTGAGAGCCGTTTGCAGAGCCAATAGTTGCTGTAGAAGTTTGGTGGAGCGTTCCTGGGCTTCAGCCAGAACAGCTTGGAGTTCTTCGCTGTTGGAGCTAAGAGTTGTGAGAGTCTCTGGTGGAGGCAACTGATTGGCTTTGCTGGTAAATTTGTGGGTATTGATGCGCAGCTCTAAGAGACGTTCCCAGATGCGTAATTGATTCTGGACACAGACACCTTTTTGGATTTCAGCTTGGTGATTGGTTTTGGTCATTATGTTATCTTCAGCTTCCTCTTCTGTAACCTCATCATCATCATCATCTTCATCGTCCTCGTCTGTGCTGTCATCATCATCGTCCTCCTCGTCTGTGCCGTCATCATCATCTTCCTGCTCCTCCTCTTCTTCACTCTCCTCCTCGGCTTCAACATCTTTGACATTTGTCTTTAACTTTTGATTAAAAGCTGTTAAAGCCTCATTCTCATCGCTATCGCTCTCCTCATAGGCCAGTTCCTCTTCCAGCTCTTCATCTTCGTCTTCCTCTTCCTCCTCCAGCTCCTTTCTGCTACTTATCTTCCCCTTATACCTTTCGCTTTGCTCCGACAGCAGCTTTACATTCCTTTTCCTAAACTCGGTACTTCTCCCATCGGGCAAATCATATTCATCTGGTTCAAAATCCACCAGACGAGGTCCAGTATTCACATCAATTTCCGAATCATCATCGCTCCCGCTGTCATTCGGGTGGGCCAACAGTTTGCTAACCTTCTCGGCCACTGTTTGTGTTTGTTGTTTGGGTTTCCGCAGCATTTTTAATTAATTTTCATTTAATTTACTTCAGAATTGTGTGGCACATGTGCGAGTTGATTTTCTGGTTCAATTGAACTGGTTCCGGCTTGAAGTAAA
This sequence comes from Lordiphosa magnipectinata, assembly GCA_037044535.1. NCBI lineage: Eukaryota > Metazoa > Arthropoda > Insecta > Diptera > Drosophilidae > Lordiphosa > Lordiphosa magnipectinata. The sequence goes on along the minus strand of JBAMBO010002744.1, from coordinate 160,098 downwards.
CAACGTATCGATAGTCGATAAGTTTTAAAGAAATCGATTGGTCATGCCTAGTAACAGTTTTTATAATTTGAACGGCTGAGGCTGCACTGACACTAGAATTAGAATGGTTCTTGTGTTTATTTAATTAATTTATATAACTTAAATTTTACAAACTGATCAAGTGAACATCTGCGGCCATTTCTGCCAGATATACAATATGACTGTCCGTGTGCGTGAGTGATGTGTGTGCCAACTACATTTCACAAAAAGGACACAAAAAGGACAGATCGACCAAAAAAAGGGGAAAAAGCGGACAACATTTTTTAAGTTTATTTCATTTCATATTTTGGATCAATAATGTCGTCCCCCACCACTTCTGGTATACAACAAATTGTGCCAAAGAAATCCAAATCTAATAATATATTAAGTAAATAAAAAGCCTGAATTTAAAAGCAGTCATACTTTACCTGAAAATTACGTTTAGTGTCTGTGTTTCTAAACGATTTCTCAATTTCGATTTGACCTAAGTTAGTTGGCTGAATACTCGTTGAACATCCGCATTCTACCACGGCAACAAAAACATATTAAGGACAAATGCTGCTATCCGTATAAGAAATATCTTCTGCCCAAAACTTAACAGGATAATCCACAGTTGTCCACAGTTGTTCCAGTTTATTTGGTGATTCTTATTAAACTGTAATAATATTTGATCAATCTCATTGCTATTCTCTCACTTATATTCTGCTTCTGCGTGGATAAAATGTTTTCAACTAAAAACGAATCAATGAGCGCGTTCACCAGCACACACCAATCATCTAACATAAATCATCAATCAACAAAAAAGTGTTTTTCTGCTAGTGAACGTGTTTGATGGAATTTTAAGCCAACAGAGTCATCGATATATTTTTGTTGGCGGAAGTTTTGAATTTTTGGCAACTAATAGCTAAATAAAAATAAGAACAGACTGTTAAATTTATATAACCGTCGTCAATAGCAGCAACTGCTCCTAGAATCCCCTTGAATTTTCTTCAAAACTTTGTTAGCCATTTAAAATTTGTTATAATCCCAGCGAGAATGTACACAACAAACTCAAATATCTGATGGCCAGATCTTTTTCCTATTTAAAAACGGTAATTTAGTAATATGAAGAACTCCTGTGATTTGCCAGCAGCAAAATTACATAACGCTCGGTTTTATTAAGAGTTACTTTCGCTATTAGTTCATCCAGGGCAACGCAAAGAAGGGTCTGCAAATGTTCATTTTAATAAAGTATTTAATGGGCAATAAGCTGAGAGTCCTTAACGATGCACGGGACATCATGAAATAATCCTTGAATTTGTCCATTCTGTAATTTTCTACTGTCACTTCAAAGAACAACTGGGAGCGCACGCGAGGCTGCTTCGTTTTGAATAGGCGGCTTTTCAAGCTTTCCTCCTCCTCCACAACAACCAGTAGAGCCTTTAGAGCCTTGCACGAATTTTCGTGAACGACTTGCGAAACCACGTCCTCTGCCAATTCATTAATTAAAAACAAAGAAATTTCCACATTCATTTTGTTTTTGTCTACATTAAACTTCTTGTTTGTTTACAACTGACAGCTGTGTGCTATCGATAACAAATCACAATCAAGCAATTCTAACAAACTATTTCTTTGATGTATTCACATCTAACACAATCACGAAAATTAGCAATCATGTTTGCACATCATGCCTGTTCACCAGCACAATCTAACAAAAATAGTCGATTTTTTGTCATCGATTTATGCTGGTGAACGCGCTCAATTCCTTTAAAAATTTTGACGTTGTCGGGCAACCTAATATAAAACACAACAATTACATTGTTATACTAAAGAAATGCAAATCTCATATCTTGTTTTGAGCTGATAAATAAGTTCTACTACAAAATCTGTACAATTTATACGCATGGTATATTCTCTTTTATCGTCAAGCTCATCTCTGATTTGATTTGATTTAATTTTCATTTGAACTCGTTTCCCAAGTACAAATCTCCTTCTGCGAAATATATTCGATATCCGATATATCGCGGCAGAAAATTATTCGATAATGATTTCAGGGCTGCAAAGAGCATTTTTAGGCTGATTTAGATTTGATTAATATTTGATTTCATTTTTGTGTGACCGTTCTCTGGTTTCTTTACTTTAAGGGGTTCTTCTCCATGTGCAAAATTTTTTTTTCGATTTTTTTTTTGGCATTTTTTTATAGCTTGGATATTTGAGAATATCGCTCTAAAAGGATTTTTTGAAATTCGAAATACTTTAGAAGATATAGTCTGATATAGAAGATGTTGTCGCCTCAGATCGATATCGATTATTAATCGATAATTATCGAAGGCTATCCTACACAATGATCAGGCTGCGAAACCAGAGCTGCGGCCGCATCTAAAGAAGTCAGAATGGCACGCAGAGCAGAAAGAGCTGCTGCTGAAAACAGTTTTTTTTGAAGATCAGGAAGGTCCGCTGTATGAAGCTGGCATCGACTAATACCTGTAAGTAAATAATTTCTGTTATATTTTTGGTTACTTTCAAAACAACTTTTTCGGACTGCCAAGCCACTTTTCTCCAGTTCTACTAAACCGATTTTGCTGAAACTAATTGAAATCAATGCAGAATTGTCACCATTCTCGAACTGCATTTTTACATTTTTGATTTATTTTTATTTTTCCAAAAAAGTTACTTGAAACTTTAAACGCATTTATCTCGAAACCACGTTTTTCGAACTGGCGGCCATGATATCTCCAGTTACACTTTACCGATTTTGATGAAACTAAGTGAAATCGACGCAGAATTGTCACCATTCTGGTCTGACCCTCAATCATAATTTTAAAAAAATTTTTACTATTTTTTTTTTACACTAAACTACAAAAAAAGGGCCCAAAATCGAATTTTCAATTTTCAATGGTCGCCATATTGTCAAAAAAAATCACAAAATTTTTTTCGAGGGTCAGAAAAGAATGTTTTTACTTTTCATTTCAGACAATCTGGCCGCCAGCACTACACATTTTTTTTTGGACCCCCCACTTTGACGGCCGAGAGATTTTTTTTAAAAATGGTCAAAATATCAGCCTCAATATGGAGAACACCCCCTTAATATGGCGAGCGAGGTAAGTTATCAGGATGATTTAAAGTTTTAATAATCAAATAATTATTTATTTAATGCAATTTAGAATACATACGAGTCTCTTTTGAAGAGAAGAAGGACCAGTGGCCTAAAGTGGACAGAGTCAAAAGTTCTTAAAATCACAAAAGCGGTAAGTTTGCCGGCATTCACCGTCTTCAGCCTATGTACGGACAAAACACTCATCTCCGGATTGAATGCACTTGAAGCTGAAATAACCAAGAACATAATTCGGTTCATTCGGACAACAAGCTGGTCACAGAGAAATACTTTTGCTCACAATTCCTGGCTGCGCGCGAGACCCTTGGGAGCAACAGGGCCGAGGCATCTCTAGAGCGATGGTGGTTATATTGACCGACACTCAACCGCTCAAAGAGAAAACCAAGGACTTCTTTGGCCAGTTCAATTAGATGGACGTGTTTAGATTTTTCAGCAATTATGGCTATGGCCGTGCCCATAGCCGTAGCCCTTCCAGACACTTTGCTTTGCTTACTTTAGCGCCAATTGTCAATCAGATGTTCGGTCATACTAACAGCTGTTCACAAGTCTAAATCAAATCACTGCGCAAAGAGGGTCGTTCCGTCAACTGATAAATCAAATCTAAATCGCTTTCAGGAGTAAACCTATAATATTCGAGCATATGACTTAACACACAAATCTTATTTGACTGATGGTGTTTTCGAGGAATAACTTGAAAAAGACTAGTCCTAGGGGGGGTCAAATGTTTCCGCGACCCCATTTACTTTCCCGATAACTTTTTAACCCGGTCTCAATACAGAACTTGATGTTTTTTTATTTAAGGTCAAAAAATTTAGTTACATGGATCCCAAAAAACGAGGTAAGAATTGGAATTGAATGTGAAAACTTTTTTTTTTTTAAACTTTCTAAATATGTACGAACACTTGTTTGTTTCCATTTATGTGTATTGGAAAATATAAAAATCAACATTTATAGCAGCTAGAAAAATATTAATATACATTTTATTTGAACCGAACCTTTCACATATTTTGGCTTTGGTTCAGGTTCGGGCGTAAAACATACAAAATTTGTGGTTGCACCTATACTTTAGGTAAAGAATCTATACTAAACATATATAAAGTAAAATATAGATGAAAATATATCCGACTCGAAGGACCAAAATATTCTGGATTAGTTGTTTAATAAACTTGATTGATGGGTTTAACGTTATAACTTCACTCCTTTATTTTCAGTAATAGCTCTTGCTGATCGCTTTGAGTTCTCAGTATTGGAATGACCTTATTCACGAACATAGAACTAGCTTAAAGCTACATGCCCGATTCCACTTTGTTCCAATTTATTTTTCTGTCAAAGCATATTAAGGGTTTAATAAGACTTTCATTCAAAACTAATTACAATTTTAACAAAAATGTCGATATTTCGATGTATCGATATTATTTCCAGCATTCCTACTTATAAGGGATAGATTTAGGGATAAGCTGATTTTGAAATTTTGTAGGGCTAATTCAATCAAAAAGGGCCAAATTGGCATCAATGGTGCGGTTAAACTTGGCTTGAGATGGACCAAGCCGTTGGAACTGCATTGGTACAGCCACATATGTATCAAACAGTGTGAAGACAGCCTTATTGAATCTTTCACTGTAGTAAAGAAAAGTTAGTAACAATTTTCGGGTAAAAAAATCCATCTTTCAATGGAATGGATTTTTTGCCTTCTTACTATCGACACTTCAATCTTTATGCTGAGAGCAAAAGATTGGGAGAAATCTGCGAATTTGAGGTTTAAAAAGGATTGAAAATCCCGATTTAAACTAATTAAGATTATTCAGTATTCATATTTGTATACAACTTTGAAACTGCTTATATTGGCTAGCGATTTATCATATTATTAAAGCCTACCTTGAGGCTGAACAAACACCATTACAAACAATATCAGTTAGAACGACAATTTGTATACTTTAAGCTTAATTTTGTGGTTCAATTCAATGCCAATTTCCGCCTTTGTCACATGTGCGCGCTCATTAAAAGCGTCAAAATAACACCTCCCCCCTGTCCGCCAGCTTATCGGCTCAAGTGCATCTTGATAACCGGTAAACACACTGGGCACAAGCGCACTCACTGACCCATTCATATAGCATACAATAGCGGGCGCCCGGAACATGAACATGAACTTGAAATCCTTTTGACATTCATTAAATTTAATGAAATGGTTTGTTTTTTTCTGTGTTTTTTGTGTTTTTTTTTTTTGCAAATTGCAAACTAAATGGTTAACCTTGACTAGAATATGGTAACAGTAGCTAAGCAGAGCTCAAACCGTTCACAAGGATACATTTTGCGCTTTGGCTGAATTTCACTTTGGAATCAGAGAGGCAAAGTCAAGACGTGCCGCCAGCAGACAGACATACTACACATACTACGACACAACAGATAAGAATTAAATAAGTAATTTTATTTGCTGTTGATTAAAAAAAATTGTTTAATGTTTTGGCGATCAGAAGCCACAGACTGGCAGCATCTGAACTTTGATTTTGAATTTTTTGATAATTTTTTGAAATTTTTTATGTGGGTGTCCCGCACGCACACAGTGACAATTGGGGTCGCCTGCTAATGTTATCGGCTTATTGGCGCAGCGTTGCCAACTACAGGCAAGTAACGGGAGCAACTCAACTCACCTCCCCATCCCCATTCCCACTCCCCCATCCGATTGGCCTGTGTCGCAATTACTTAGATTATCAGTTGTTGTTGTTGAGATTTCGATTTCACGGCAAGCAGCAGCAGCATCAGCATTAGCAATCACCGCCAGTTCAGTCAGTTCCTGCACGCCGGACGGTGAAAAGCCCCCTAAAATAAGTACCGTTAGACGTCTAATTGTAATTGTAATAAACAGTGGAAATGTTTTTATCGATAACCCAAACGGAATATCAGCGGATATCAGTGTTGTAAGCTGATCGTTCTCTCAGAGCGTGAGTGTTGTGAGGTGTGCAAAAAACGTGCATAATTTATACGAAAATCTCTTATATACATATATAAAATATATATATATTCTCTACACGGTGTCCGCGCGTGTTTGGAAAACACCAAACAAAACGGAAGTAAAGAATAAAGTAAGCAAAATAAAATAAAGGAATTTATGGAACATGTACACTGCACGTCACTTGAATAGGTTCAGCAGGTTTCCATTATTTCCGCAGTATGTCTTTACCAATCTAGTGGAAGTAAATCTTTTTTTTTTTTAAGAGAGTTTTAATGTGCCTTTAATGTGGAAGAAAAAACTAGCTGCAAAAAGTAACTGTTAATTTCTAAAGGTTTTTATTAAAAATTTCGCTAAATAGCCATGATTACAGATTTGGAATGACTTAAAAACTAAAACAATGGCTCCATACGTAAATAACTTGAACAAATATCGCCGAAAAGTACCCTAACTTGGCCTATGTAGTCAAATTTTCCCTAAAATTTGTGCAAATATTTTGCCTGATTAGCTTAAGTTTGCTTTGAATTTTAGTCACTTGAATAGGTTCATGCGATACAGTCTTACTTAACTCCAAATTATCATTCGGAATCGATCGCTTAGTTCACCAATAATTTGGTAAATTGAGACAATAATTTTTGAAATGGGAAGGGACATTTATGACCTTCCATCGTTGCAAACCTTCGCTGGCTATTTATACGATTGACAATGAACCCCTACAACGAATATCTACCGTCGTTGATCTTGGAATTCTTTTTGATCCCAAATTGAGTTTCAATCCTCATATCTCCTCTATTGTTAATAGGGCGAATGGTGTACTTGGATTCATTAAACGTTGGTCGAAGGAATTTAATGATCCATACACCACAAAGCTCCTGTACACTGCTCTAGTCCGTCCTGTACTTGAATACTGCTCGTCCGTCTGGTGTTCGTCTGCCAACGTACTCCAGCAGACTCTTGCTTATTAACCTTCCTTCGTTAGCTAATCGTAGAACAGTCCTAGGCGTTTCTTTTCTTCATAAGTTAATCATTAGTGATGTAGATTCCACCGAACTCTTAGGTCGCCTTAACTTTTCCGTTCCTTCTAGGCCAACTAGAAACTATTTACCTTTAATCTTGCCCAGATGCACAACTGATTATGCCCAGCACAATCGTTTTCGGGTCTTATGTCAAAATTACAATGATCTCTATCACCTGCTCTCAACAGATCTCTCTCTCTTCTCTCTAAAAACGTCTCTCTATAATTATCTCCGGGGAAATCTCTGACCACTCCCAGCTGTGAGTAGGGGCATAGCTTGCCGGACTGGCTAAAAAATCCTCCCCCACCGGGTCAGAGATTTTCCGGTTATTTAGTTTTAAGTTTTACGTTTACATTTTTTTTTTTTTTTAAAGATTTCTTTTAGATGGTTTTCTCTTTTTCTCTCTATCTCTGTTTTAGTTTAATTTCTTATATTATCTTATTTTTTCCTTTGCTCCTACATAACTATAGGTTTTGGTTTTTTCTCTCTCTCCCTTTTCTCGATCTCTATATTATTAAAGTTTTTGTTAGCTCTAATAACGCCTCTGACTACAATCGGCTGTGAATAGGGGCATAGCTGGCCGGACGGGCAAATAAAATACCCCCACCGTGTCGGAGTCGTTATTAGTTTATTTTGTAATTTTATTAGATTTTCTTTGATAGGCTTCCTTAGCTCATAAAATTTTTTTTGTAACGTATTTATACTTTTGTTGACAGCATTTGTTTGTCGACTCTAAATAAATAAAAAAAAAAAAAAAAAGAGGAGTAAAAGGGCCAAAAAAGTGCTTGCAATGAATGCAATTTGATTAAAAGAGAAACCAGACCAAAATAGGAAGAAGTCAATATGTTACAATTTCTTACGTAACGTATCCCAGTATGGTCGAGTCATGAAAGGATGCACTGATAAAGCCAATACCCCAGTTGAAAGATGAACCATTCTAAGGGTGCACGCACACATGCGGCTGAAAGATAAACTGACGGCTGACATGATATTTAAGTTCGTCAGCAAGCCGAAATAAATAAACATGCTTGATTGATTCTGCAAAGCTGAGCTTACAACTGAATCTTAAAGATCAAACCAGTGCTTGTTGTGCACATTAGCATTCACTTTGTCAAGATCAGGCTTAAGTTCTGCCGTCAGTTTATCTTTAAGCCGTATGTATGCGCGCGCCCTTAGGGCCGCTTCTAATTCTCAAGACATAAGTGCGAAAATCAATGAAAAATATTCCGTTGAACTTCGATTTTCCACAGTTGAAAGAGTTATTCAAAATGCTGAGCACATAAGGCACCACAAATTCTTAAAAAAAACCAACTCTTAACCCTGTGCAGAATGAGGCACGCCTATTGTGGCACGTGAACGCATATCTTGGGAGATGGAGTGGAAGAACGTTGTTTTTTCCGAGCTTTAACTATTATTATCATGATTTACGCAAGTCAGAGCATCATTTAAGTCGTCGGCACTCTTTTGAAGGCGCGGATATGGTTTGGGAAGCAGTTTCCTATTGTGGTACATGTGAATTGAATTTTCTCACATCAAAAATGAATGCAACGAACTATATTTAAATCCTTGAATTAGTATTTTATTATTGATAAATGAAATTAACTGAAAATATTTTTGTTGATGCCGTTGCGGTTGTTGTTTTAGAGCACACCAAAGTAGGGCCAAAAAAAAAAAAAGGTTATCCAATGGTTCCCGATTTTTCTCGGGAACGGCTTAGCAGAAATTGATCAAATAAAGAAGAATGTGTTGAGAATTCTTGTGGTTATCACATCTGTCCCCACGTTCAAAAAAAACCGAAGCTGTAGGGCTTGCAAAGTAAAAATATCATAAAATTTAGTTCGCCGAGGCAGACAACATGTAAAACAACTCGGTACATATGTATTTACTACATATTTTATCCAGAAACAATTAAAAAACAAGTGAGAAAGTTGGTGAAGCCCGACTATAATATATTCTGTACCAGTTCAGGCCGCCACTCGCATTTGCTTTCGATTATAATATTATAATACATGAAATCGGTATTCAGGAGACACCAAGAAAGTAGTGTTGGGTAAAGGTTGTTCATTTCAATGAATACTCAAATTGCTTACTTGTTCAGTTGTTCAGTTTTTCCTGTTCAGTTGTTCACTTGTTCTTGTTCAATCGTTCAGTTGTTCTTGTTTACTTGTTCAGTTGTTCTTGTTCACTTGTTCTAGGTCTATGGAAAAAGTTTTGTTTTTTCGTCGTGATTTCAAAGGGGTGGGTTTCTGTAGCCCTGATCGCTTTATTGTTTTTGTTGTTTCTGCATGTTTTTTTTGTTCTACACACATATGTACCTATTTTGAATGTGCGTCGTTTACTCTCGCGCTCACTCTCCCGCTCTCTATCGCTCGCTTCAATCAAAATTTGGCTGAGGTTCATACCTGTTAAATTTGTATCATGGTACAGCCCACAAAACAACACACAGACAGCGGGAACAGCTCACAGGGAACAGCTCACAGAGCATGAGATACAGAACAACTCTCTGTGTAAAGGAGACTGAACAGCTCTTAGATCATGAACCACACAACATTACAAGAGAGGGCGCTTCAATGTTTGGAAACAGGTCATTGCAAACACCCCCGATGGCAAATTTGTATAGCCCTCAGGTATTCGGCACTCCGGCTGCCTTTCTGCGGACATAGCGGTAGTACACGCCAAAAAATTGTTAGTAACACACGTGAAAACACAAAATTTTTATCATTAATTTCTATTATCAAGGCAGAGAGGCACAAAAAAGTCCTATCCTAGGACGCTTATTTCTAAGATTCTCTCTCTCTTTTTCGCTCTCTCTAAGATTGTCTTTGTTGAATGGAATGCTGTGGTGGTGGTGGGTAGGTGGATATGTTAACTGTAAAAACTTGTCTCGCGTTTATAGCTGGGTTCGACCAACTAAAATTAAATTATAGTTTTTATACTCTATACCAAAGGTATACAGAGTTTGTGCAAAAGTATGTTACAGGGAGAAGGAATCATTTCCGACCCTATAAAGTATATATATTCTTTATAGGCATCAACAGCCGAGTCGATATAGCCATGTAAGTCGATCTGTCTGTATGAACGCACAGATCTCAGAGATGGTAAGAAATATAGGTTTGACATGTATGGGACATATACTTCTTATACTTGCAGGCAGATCACTTTACACTTTAAATTTACTTCGTTTCGATATTTTTGAACACGATCCGCCGAGTCTGATCCGCACATTAAGTGCATTCATTTCCAATAGACAAAAAACGGTTAGAAACACCGAAAACGGATCGAATAAACATTGCTCAAAAATACGAGGAACGGCTAGGATGACTGGCTGAGCGATCGACCAACAGTTCATCAGCGGAAAGCAAGACTGAAAGCCATTCATTGCGAATAGCCTAGCAACGGCAAATATGACTGGCTATCGCAGGCATTAGCTAGTTTATTAAATTGTACATATGTTCGATCAGTGATTGTTTAAATTGGCGCATTACACATTCTCTGCTTTTCAGTTTTTATTTTTTATTTACTTCTAGCATCTATTTATTCCCCTCTAAGACCATAAAAAATGCAAAGTTCAAAAGGCAAGAAACGCCATGCGATTAAGTAAATAAATCATTAATTATTGGGTGCGTGTGTGTGTGTGTGTGTATGTGGGCAATGGGCATGCGGCATGCTCAAGGATTAATGAACAGAGTCTGAGCTAACCGTAATTTAATTGAGTGAACATTGAGCGCAAATTGATTAACAGATTAACAGAGTAGTAAAGCTGCTGTCGATGCGCTCTCAACATAAATGGAATTTTTATTATCACTTTGAAAACAAAATATTCAAATTAGTTCAAGGTCAAAGCTCTACAATTATTAAAAAATACAAATTAGCTGAAGTGCAACAAACAAAAATCAAAATAATAATAATAAAAATGTTTCTGAACTCAGACCAAGTCATAAAAAAGATGAGTGCAATTAATTAAGCAACTAATACAACAGTAAAAGGACATCAAAACTTATTTTATATTTTCATCTAATCGCAAGCGGTTGTCAGACAATTGACAGCTTAAAGAAAAGTTTTACAATAAAATGGAAACCAGTGTGTACTTATTAATTAATCGCCTCAAGTGAAGTGTGCAATTTCTGTTCCAGACGGTTTAATTGACAGGCCCCCCAAAACAAAGCGAAATATAAATAGTTGCGTCAAATGGCCGGGCGAAATTTCATCGCTTAACGATTTTGCATTCAAATAAATGTTAATGGGAATTTCTGGCACTGACCCCACACAAATTATAACAGATATATTAAAGAATTTGTCTTGGCATGGGCATTGTAAACACAATGCGGGGAATTTAAATAGAAAATAATATGATAATTGCCGGTTTCTTATAAATCGAGTTTTTTCGTAAATGTAAACAAATTAATTTTGGAAAAAAGCAAATAATGAAAATATTTATATACATGAAAGTTATTTTAAGTAAATATACAGTGTACATGTTTGTTTTCAAAAGTATTGAAAACTAAATGTTTTTGGAAAGGAAACCATTTGATGTAAATTTGAAACAATGCACACTGGTCAGAATGCCCAAAAATTTGGCATATAGTACGATTTTTTATGTTTTTAGAACGAAATTGGAAAATCGGTCCGTTAATGAGAGAATAATATGAAAATATAGAAAATATTCGTACAGTTATGCCAAACATATATTTTATATTTCAATTTGCTGATATTGTGTTTTTTGTGGTGTGGTGTATTTTTATAGCGAAAATCTAACAAATATAATCGTGTTTCGTGGAGTACAACACATAACTAAAAATGACAAATTGTTTTCAAAAATGTATAGATTATTGTGTAATTAATCTCTTCTGCCCGTTTTTGCCCCTTTTCGTAATAATTTCAAGTTAATACTGCTTCAAAAGCAAAGAAAGATTTGGATTTGGGTGCCGACTTTGATAGTGTGATAGGTACTTTAGCAGTATCAGTCGTTTTTTTGAAAAAAGGTGAATAAATTTTATTCAATAAAACCGTATTATATGTTTGTGTTAAAGCTATCATCTGTGTTCTACTAAGTAAAGGCTGATTTTTTAGCAACTTTCTTTTTGGTCACATTGTTTTTGGCAGCACAGCTGTTTTCGTGTCACATGTTACTGTCAAACATGTTCAGTTTGGTCTATAATTTTACCATGAATCGAATTACAAACGAACAACGCTTTCAGATTACTGAATTTTATTATCAAAATTCATGCTCGGTTAAGAAAGTGCATCGTGCACTTCTTACATTTTATGGTCAGTTTCAGTATTCGGAATCTTGTGACTAAATTTCGCACCAAATTTACATTATTGAACATTAAACCACCAACACGCATACTTAGAGTGCGGACAGAGGAAAATATCGGAGCTGTATCCGCCAGTGTTGTTAATGACCGTGAATTATCGATTCGGCGCCGTTCGCAGCAATTGGAAGAATTTGGGTATAAAATCTTTTAAAATACAGCAGTTGCAAGAATTGAAGTCCCACGACCTACCACAACGCCTATCTTTTGTTGAATGGGCGCTGGCAAAGTTGGATGAAGATTCACTTTTTTATCGGAAAATTGTGTTCAGCAACGAAGTTCATTTCTGGTAGAATGGACACAAACAAAATTGCCGTATTTGGTATGAAGAGCAGCCAGAAGCATAGCAAGAACTGCCAATGCATCCCGAAAAATGCACTGCTTGGTGTGGATTATGGGCCGGTGGCATCATTGGACCGTACTTTTTTAAAGATGACGAAGGCATGAATGAATTACAAACTTGTTTTTGACCAAAATGGAAGAGCTGGACTTGGCTGACATTTGGTTTCAACAAGACGGTGCCACGTGCCACCTAGCAGGCGAAACAATGGCCCAAGTGAGAGGAAAGTTCGGTTAACTGTTTATTTCACGTATGGGGCCGGTCAATTGGTAGCCTAGATCGTGCGATGTAACGCCATTGGACTATTTTTTGTGGGGCTATGTTAAGGCTCATGTCCAAAGCGACAAGCCCGCGACAGTTGACGCACTGGAAGCCAATATTGAAGAATTTATTCGTAACATACCGGCCGATATGTTGGAGAGAGTATGCCAAAATGGAACCAGCGTATGAACTATTTGAGGCGCAGCCGCGCTCAATATTTACATGAAATCATCTTTAAACATTAAATTATATAGATCGTTCTATCGACTATAGATTTCACACATTTTTCTGAATTTTATGTACTTTTTTTTAATCAAAAAAGAAAAAGAAAAACTTTAAACACAATAATTTTTATTCAAAAAGCTATATTAAACCGATTTTTTCGATAAAATCGGTTTAATATAGCTTTTTTTTATCGATAAAATCGGAATATAAACTATTTGAAGCTATAAAATATTAATTCGCGACTAACTCAACTAACATGATCGAATGCCAAAACTCAAATTTGTTGAGAAAACCGTTTAAAGTAGCCATGTTACTGGTTGTTTTTGCTCATGACTTGAATATCGTTCATCCGATCTTTATCATTTCTTCAGCAAATCGCTAAACAATATTGATAACTAGATATCTCTAAAAGGTAAGAAACATCTATCTACGAAACTATGGAAGACATGACGTTTTTTCCAAACTGCGTTTTTTTAAAGGCTACGTGTACGGAAAACAGTTTCCCATTTAGAAAAAGCTTAACATTTTAATGACAAAATACTTAAGCTTTTGAAAAAACATTTTTTTGAGATTTTATAAGGGCCGGTTTCTTTTAATCAGGGCTGCAGACACAAAAAATTGTTCGGAACCTCCGTTTTGCTGTTTCGAACCAAAATTTACCATAGGTTAAGGCTCGAATATTTGAGGTTCGAGGTTTTTGGTCGATGGTTTTGGTTCGAACCTTGTTTCGTTGCACGTTTTTCCCAATATATTTAAAATAACAATACAATAGGTATACACTTGACGCCTAGATACATTGTTAGTCCGCATTAACACTGTGAAGCAAACTTCATGAAGTTCCTCATGAAGTTTTTGTTTGTTGGGAAGAGGTGTAGGAGGGCGTCGAAGCATGCAAAGCTTCATGGCCAGCGGGCAATGAAGTTTTTTGATATGTATAAGATGAAAAAATGTGTGCCAGTTTTCTCTGATTTGGTGACTGGTTAGTATCTGCTGCCCGTTTTTCCCAATATACCAAAGGTACAAAGAATATTTGTGCAAATATCTGTAACCGCCAGAACAAAGCATCTCTGACCCTATAAAGTGTTTACATATATTCACTTTCGCATGTGCAAAGTATATCATAGTCTGGCTTGACAGACTTTCCGTATTGATATATTTCTAATTGTCGACTCTGCTGTTACGTATATAGAAGGGTACCCAAATAAATTTTAATGAGTATTACCTTTTTTTTCAACCGAACCAAAAGCTGGGGTTAGGAACGGGTTTGGGTTCATCTTTTTCGTCCTCGTGGTTCGGTTGAGGGTTTGGTTCACAGTAAAAAAAAGCCGAAATTCCGGGTTCGAACCGGTTCGGTTCAAAACCGGTTTGCATAATATATTGTTATTATTTTTAACAAGTTACATAAGAAATTTAACATTCAAAATAAAGCTTTAGTTTAGGTTGTTTAATCACCTATACCATAAATTAATAATTTCTTTAACAATTTTTTTAATTGTAGATTCCAAAGTTGAAAACATACCACACACAATTGAGACTTTCCCTGATTAAGAAATCAATAGAAGGCTTTTAAGGGAGTCATCTCCCATGTGACAATGGCTCAATCCGGCGAAATAAATGAAGAAATCTATGATCACCGTATACTCAAAGATTGGTCCAATGTTAATAATAGCAACGGCACGATGCATTTGTCCAAGGATATGATCTTCAATGATGGTCATCGTCTCTCAATTACAGTCTATAGGTAAGTGACTCAGATTATCACCAAGCAGAGATGCAATCACTTTCCACACCCACACAATTTAATCCTCTTAGTCTGCATTGCATTGTGTTGTACTTTGACATTCACATCTGAGCTGATGCTGATAAGCTTTGGGTTCGTTTTTTTTCTAAGCTTATCAGTCCAATGTGTAGGTGTTTGTTATAAAGTAAGTATAAATCATCAACGCGCTCAACGATTCTGTCAGAGCAAGCATGAGATTTTTGGAATTTGTACACTGAGAGGTTCAAGCTGGGGTTGAGTGTTTCTTTCTCGCATTCTGATTGAAGATTGTGATTGATTTTAATTGATATGCAAGACGGAACTAAAAAGCAGACTAGCTGGAGGATTACAAATGGGAAATTTGTCTTAACAAATCAGAATTATTAATTATAAATATATAAGATCAGACGTAGAATTAGTGTTTTTTACATAAGTCGAACAGATTATCAGCAGTGCAGCAAATGGTGCCCATTAGTTGAACTCATCAGATTGATTTAAGTAAATATGTATGTAATGAATGGGGATAGCAGCCTTCCGTTTAATATAGTGTAAATCTTGATTAACTTGACCTTGAGTTGGCTAAAAGAAAAGTTTAAATGATAATACGTAAGTATACAAAATTTTCAAAAATAATATTAAGCTCAATTGTAAATAGGCTAAGGATTTCGGTTCCTTACTTATACCTTATCATTGTGGAGCAAAGCCGATGAGGTAAATTTAGTAATCTGATTTTGATTGTGACTAATCTAAATTACTTATTAATAGCCTTAAAGTTATTGAACTTTATAAAGGGGAAAGGGACACAAGCTTAAGGTGAAATATCAGGCATGTATCATCTGCTTATTTTATGTAATGTAAATATATTTCATTGAATTGCATCTAAAGCTGTTTTAGTTATATTTATAACTAATTATTAAGTATTGAAAAATCAATGAACATCTTTTTGGCCTTACCTTAGTTTAATGCTGGTTTCCTCTTGAAACAAAAACTTACAAGCTCAATCTAAGTAAAAAAATGTTTTTAGTTTCCATACATTCTTGAAATAAAATGTGAATAGAACTACTTTTTTGTGACCAAAATATACCTATATGTTAGTTAAGAATATTCGGAAATAGTCTAAGATCTAAAATTTCTTGCATTTTAGAAATTATATAGGGGGTCCCGCTTGCACCTTTTATTGTAAGACACTTGAAATTGTTATTTTTGTATTGTCTTAGTGAAAAGTAAAACTTTAGATTTGAGTATTATTCAATTAAAATATATAACTTCCTGCCCGTTGACCCATTTACTCATAACCACCATTTGACACCCACATAAAATTCACCCACGCACACTCCCCCATCCAACACAACAATTTACCACAACACTTTTATCGCTCTCAACCTTTTACCTTCTGTCCCTCCTTTGCAGCATTTTGTTTGTGATCTCAACAATTGGCAACAGCACTGTGCTGTTTCTGTTAACCAAACGCCGACTGCGTTGTCCCCTGCGCATCGATATCATGCTAATGCATTTGGCCATTGCCGATCTAATGGTGACGTTTCTACTGATGCCGCTCGAGATTGCGTGGGCCTGGACAGTGCAATGGCGCTCCACGGATCTGATGTGCCGTCTCATGAGTTTCTTTCGTGTGTTCGGACTGTACTTGTCCAGCTTTGTCATGGTGTGCATATCGCTAGACAGGTGAGTTGTCGATCGGTTGACTTCATAGTTGTTGTTGTCATCATGGCACAGTGGGATACTGGCTAAGATTTTAGATCCATATCACATAGTGCAAATATTACAAAATGCTAACATACGATTTAAAGGAACTTGAACAATATCTTCATAGTGCGATGTGGATCGGTTGAAACAGTGCAGCATAAATGATAAGCTAACTTTTAGGAACATTTATTCTAAAATATTCCTTGAGCTAAGATGTGTTCTAATTGATTTGATATCATCTCTATTTAATATTTCTTAATTTTATTTGTAATGCCTAATCTTCGACCGCTTAGGGCTTTATCAAACATTTAGGGTTGTTTCCAAATGTTAACGAAAACAAATTCTTCATGAAGTTTATATTCTTCACTTTCAAACAAAATAATCTCTAAACGATTTGTAGGCATTGGTGAGAAACGATTAAAATAATAAAGAAAAATCGTCCACATTGAATACTAAAATTAGATTTCGGAATAAAAGGACAAAATATTCTCGAGCTGCGTCAACATGTAATGGGCGCATTCAGCATAACAGCTTGATCACTGATCAATAATATATTTTAAAGTTACAAAAAATGGAAACGACAAAAGACAGATTATCTGAATCAGGAGAACAAAAAGCTAAGAAGAAGTACAACTAGTCTTTGTGAAGCGTCAAAACGAAGATGCAACAATTCTAAGTTCACTTCTTCACTTACTTCACAACACGTATGGAGAAATATAAAACAGATAGATAGATAGATAGATAGCGTCGCTGACAATATTGATGAAACGATATAAATGCTAAAATCGTTCAATCACAAGAACCTGAAAACCTTGACACTTAGTACCTGAACTCTTTTACTATGTGATAGTATATTTAGATGTATATGTGTCAATCAAAGTGATTTCCTTGAGTCAATTTTAAAAAATTAATTAAAATGCCACTGGATTAGATGATGTAGATCTAAATTTCTAAAAATACTGTTACCAGGAATCTTAGCACACATAACACACATTTTTACTACTGCCAAACCACTTCTTGCCACCCTATGATCTGGAAAAAAGACCAAAGTCTTACCAATCTCAAAAGGCAATAATGAATTTAGGTCTATCTCTATCTTGCTCTTGAAAAAATGTGAATTTATGATAAACAAGAAAGAAAGTCGGTCAAGCCCGACTATAACATACTCTGTATCCTTAACGTCGCAGCTCGCATTTGCTCACGAGTTATACTCGTTCATCTCTAAGTTTCACTCTCTCTCTCTCTTTCTCTCTCTCTCTCACTAAGATTGCCGTTCAATAGAATGCTGTGGTGATGGGTGGGGGTTGGTGGGTGTTCACTGGCCGTTTTTTGCTCATAACTTGAGTATCGTTCATCCGATCTTTATAATTCCTTCAGCAAATCGATAAATAATTTTGTTTACAAGGTATCTCTAGAAGAACGATCTACGAACGATCTATCTTCAAAACTGGAGATATGACGTTTTTTCCAAATTGCGGGGGCGGGAGGGGGCGTGGCAAAAATTGAAAATAAACTTGATTTGCCTGCAAGTATAAGAAATATATGCCCCATACATGTCAAACCTCTATCTCTTACCATCTCTGAGATCTCTTCGTTCATACGGACGGACGGACGGACAGACGGACGGACGGACAGACGGACATGGCTATATCGAATCGGCTGTTGATGCTGATCAAGAATATATATACTTTATAGGGTCGGAAACGATTCCTTCTCCCTGTTACATACATTACATACATACTCCCTGTTACATACTTCCTACCTTCGGTACAGAGTATAAAAATAGAGGACAGCTAACTTCGGCTCGACCGAAGTTTATATACCCTTGTATGTAGCTTGTATAATTTTTATAAATTAGTAGCCTAATTCCACTGACACAAATATGTACATTCGGCCAAATGTACACATTTTTGACAAGGGCTCCTATATACATTTTCTACACCTAATTTCTATGGCAGCTGTACTATATAGTTGTCCTTTCAAACTTGGTGGAATTACGTGAAAGCATAGAAAACTTGTAAATACAAGGTTCGGGGACGTTTGCGTTGAAGACATAAAAGTTTTTCTTACTAAAACAACATTTTCGACCGATGGTTCCTATGGCAGCTATATGCTATAGGCATCCGATCTGGCCGGTTTCGACAAATGTGTAAAAAGCGTATTTGTACCGAAAGACTTCGTGCAAAGTTTGGTTAAGATAGCTTTAAAAATGACGGAGGAGATAGCATAGAAACAGACGGACAGACGGACGGACAGACGGACATGGCTATATCAACTCAGCTCGTCATGCTGATCAAGTATATATACACACAAAAAAATCTGGTGGGTAAAATTAACTGCGCTGACAGTAACTTTTTTCGAAATTTTTTATGCATGTGGTTTTGTTGTTGCTTGGTAACTGTTCTAACAGTAAAATCTACAGAGGAAATTGTAAAGTTCACGTATTAATTTTAGCTCGTATTTTGTTGTTGCATTTAACAACTGTACGCTGAGTAAATTTAACCACAAATATTTTTTCACATATTTTGTTGTTTTAATAAGTTACTTTACTCTGACGTGATTTTTTCATCTCATACTTTGTTTTTGCAGCAATTAACTGTACCCAAAAGTAAATCTTACAGCACAAATAGTATAACTTTTTAAATGAATTTTGTTGCTTCACGGATTAACTCTACCGACAGTAAATCTAACCGCGAAAATTGTTGATTGAGAAAATTTCCGTTTGACCCTTATATTTATATTGTACTTTCACTGAATTTGAACTTGAGAATTACTAGTGGTCTCATTTATGCGACATTTAAGAAATTTTTCGTGCATGTGGTTAGGCAGATTCAATACAAGTAATATGTTAGACGCGTTTCTATAAACGCGCGCCGTAGCGTAACTGGTAAAGACGTCCGTCCAATCGTGTTAAGTCCAAGGGCCCAGCGTTCGAATCCCCCCCAAGTAAGTAAAAAATTTTCAAATAAAATAAAAATATGTTTAATTCAAACAATTGTTTCAGAACCAAAATTGGTGGGTGGTGGGGGTATTAAGGTTGCCTCTTCTGGTCTGGGATGATGATGAGCTCAAGTAGATTGGCAACTTGTGACAGCGAAAATAGTATCCAACCCTACTTTTCTTCAGTTGAGTAACAGCTGTTAAATTACTATTTTTATGGTAAAATTACTGTACACACAGTAAGAAAATTTACTTACTGTACGCATCGGTTAATATTACTAATTTTGTGGGTTGGCGGATTTCTAAACGATTCTTTCAGTTAGATTTACTATTGCAATAGTTCTCTTTGCGTAAAGGATAGTTACTGTCAAATTTTGTGAATTTTACCGACTTTTTGGGTTGGCGCATTTCTAACCCAAAAAATCGGTTAAATTTAAACACAGATTTTTTTGTGTGTATACTTTGTGTGGTCGGAGATGCTTCCTTCTATGCGTTACAAACATCTGGACAATTTTAAGGGGTATAAAAATGAACTTTAATGATAGACTGTCCGGGTTGAAGCAAAATAGAAGTTGAACCACAGCGATCGGAGAAATCACCGAGGGTATCCGTAGAAAACTGGTCAGCGACTACTCTTTTAGACTTTAGTAGGGCATTTGACACGGTTAGCTACGATGTACTTTTTACGCAAATGATGATCTCGTACCTTAAAGAAAGAAGTCAAAGAAAGAAGTTAACCCAAAGAAGACAAAATACTTGGTTATACATAAGAAAATGTATAGCAGTTGATATAGAATATATGGACAGGGTAAATAACTTGTGACATACTTTTACCAATACGTTAACTTGGGGGGATCATATACACCAATCGCTTGGCAAAACATACGGAATCACAAGGCAGCTGAATTTAATAAAGCAGTTTATAACCACACAAACAGGAAAAATAATAGCAAAAGATTGTCTTTTACCAAACCTATTTAATGGATTTGAGGTTTTTGGAAACTGTAGCTCGAGGTGCAGGCAAAGGATAAATGTAGCATTTAACGACATCGCTAGGAACATCTAAAACAAAATTCAAACTGACCACATTTCAGCATTCTCTGAACAAATACGTTATGTATCGACGTAAATTCTGATTGTCAATTCTATTCGTCTTTGAAATCAACTGCCACATGAATTGAAGACAATAAGAAACGCGCAGTCATTTAGAGAAAGCTACAACAACAAAATCCAAACATATAAATAAATGCGAATTCAACATATTGTTACTTGTAAACTGTTTTGCAACTTATTTCTGTATTCCTGTATCTTAATTTTAAAGGTTTTTGCTTAGACTAGAATATCTAGACTTAAAAATTGCTTAGTCAGCACCGCTTCAGTCAAGAATTAGTCAGCTGTTAGCTCTTAATTACGATATCTGGATACATTTAGGAATATGTCCGTCTCGCTCTAATCACTGTGATTTCCTGCTGACTCTATAAAACATCTTTTTGGGCAATATCGCTTAAAACTTATCTGAACTGATTGTTCGGGATAAGCGTTATGAATATAAGTAAATCCATACTTGTGGCGCTAAAAAGAAACCTTAAATAAACTGAAATATTCCAAGCAATGCTAGAAAAGGTTAACAAAAGCCTACATGGATGTCAAATTAAAAAAAAAAAATTGAGGAAAGCTAACTTTGAATCAAACTTAAGTTCCAATTCTTAAATTTATATAAACAAAGTTTTTTGACACCTTATTATTGTGCCCGAAAGTTCCAAGACCAATATGTGACAGAAATATGTGAAAGAATATACAATTAAAAAGACATTGAAAGTTTTTCTCACCAGAAAATGTGTTCTGTGAACGGACTGGTTTCATTCGGTACCTGATATGGCATTACGGCATTATATTCAAAAAATAAAATTGGTAAAAAAATCTATCGTAGTATTTATCAATTTATCCCACTGTGCCTTGGTGTCTGTCGCTAATGGACCAAATTGATAGCCAGATAAGGCTGGCTCAAAGTGTCAATCGATGTTGACGCTTGCCTACTTTTTTGCTAAAAGAGCTTATTAATTTTTTTGTGCTGTTTTTTTTCCTTGCCTGTCAGATATTATGCCATCCTAAAGCCACTGCATCGTTCCTACAATCGTGGACGCATCATGCTGGCCTGTGCCTGGCTGGGCTCTGTCATATGCAGCTTTCCTCAGGTGAGACGAACGCGATGAAACAGTAGTCAAACAATTATTAATATATAAATCCTAACAGGCCTTTCTCTTCCATCTGGAGGAGCATCCCACTGTCAAAGGCTACTTTCAATGTGTCACCTTTCATTCGTTTGTGAGTGACTTTGACAATTGGCTATATCAGATAGCCACGATGTGCGCCATGTATGCCTTTCCCCTGATTGCATTCATTTACTGCTATGGCGCTATCTATGTGGAGATCTATAGGAAGAGTAAGAGAGTGCAAAAGGATGTGATAGCGGAACGTTTTCGTCGCTCCAATGATGATGTCTTAAATGCGGCCAAGAAGCGAACACTAAAGATGACCATTTCGATTGTCATAGTGTTTATAATATGCTGGACGCCCTACTATATCATTTGTATGTGGTATTCGTTGGATAAGTCATCGGTGGATAAGGTGAATTCGCTGGTGCGCAAAGCTTTGTTTATATTTGCCTCGACGAATTCGTGCATGAATCCTTTGGTCTATGGGTTATTTAATATACGAGGACGCATGAACAACAACAATAACAATGCGGTGAGTAACAAAGTATTTCTGGAAGATTAGCCACTAAAACATTTTCTGCCCCTCTCACAGTCGGTCAACAATCGGCACACCTCGCTCTCGAATCGATTGGACTCCTCCAATCAGCTGCTGCAGAAACCCATCAACAATGGCAATGTCATGGCCGCTGCAGTGGCGGCCACCACAAAGTTGGCCCATGTGGTGCGTCTAAAGCCAAATAATGCAAATGGCGCTGCTGGTGAAATAGAAGCTCCGTCAGCACCATTGGCCAGTGAGTGTGATGTTAATGATAATGGTGATGTTTCCAGCGTCAGCATTGTCCCTATCAAGTGCCCGGAGATAAAGGCTCTGGCACAGCAGCAGCCCACGGCGCCCATCATCTGTGTGAAGTAATGTTGGTTTGGCTAATGTTTCCTTAACTCTTTTTTTTTTTTGATTTTTTTTTATGACTCGCCATCATCAACTTCACTTTTCATTTCGCGTTTCGCACAGCTTGTGGGCATAAATTTCTGGTTTTTATGGTTGAATTTTTTGGTTGACTTAGATGGGTTTTAGGAGAATCCCTGTGTTGTGGTTAAGTGTTTGTGGAAAGTGAGTTTTGTGGTTTGAGCTAATCTATTCAACCTTGACTAATCTCAAAAGTGTCTTTTAATTAATTTGTGTTAAAAAAAACTTACATCATGTTTGGACTCCAGATAGTATGCATTTGCATATCTGCAGTAGTTTGTAAATTATTATAATGAATTCTGTTTGCATTTAAATTCAATTAATCTGCTTTCTAAGTCGGCAGCGGCCGAGCAAAAAAAAAAACCCAAGTATTAAGGAAAAGATATTCAAAGCTCTCTGATCGTTTTCTGTATTTGTATACGAAATATTAGAATTTGATTGAGCAATTCAAAAGTTAATCACAATAAATGTATTGAAAAGTAGCCGGAACTTCACGTTTCACGTTTTTTTAACCATAATTTCATTGAATACAAAATCGAATCATTATTCATTCATTTCATCTTAAATTATAGAAAACAACTAACTAGATTAAAACACTCTTACTTTCAGATGTGGTGACTCCATTGAACTGACCAATTTGGATAAATCAAAAACAGAAAATTCAACAAACACAACAAGAGCAAACTAAACAAATTTAGAGCTCTGGGCTATCGTTTAACTAATGCGGCTTGGAACAAAAGGCATTTAATTTGCTTATTCAAAGATCAAAAAGATTTCTAAAATATTTTTGATCTAGGCCGTTTAAATGTTTTCAAATACGCTTAAGACGTTATACTATCGCTTATCATTTAGATACTCTAGTTAGTTGGCTTATTGCTTAATTTAAATTAATTTATTCATAAACAAAACCAAAAAAAAAAACAAAACACAGAAAATTAAAATATTAAATATATAATAGAAAATAGCAAACAAACAACAAGAATTTAATCTGTGTAATTAATAGTTGAAGCATTTTTCATTTGTGTATGGAACTTTTGTTAAGACGACGTTAATCATTTGGTTTATGGCCCCAGCTCTGACGTTAATTATATGATCGTGTGCATGTTTAAATATTTATTAAACAATGTAACGCACGATGAGATGGATTGAAAAAACTAGTTCCATTTGGGGGGTTCAACTTGGTGGTCGGAGTTGAATTGACCTTTGAAATACACAAGTCTTCATTTTATTTGATTATCATTTAAAATCTATGTAACAAAAGTAAAAAACGACCTAATAAACAATATATTGGAAGTGTAACTTAATTTGTATTTTCTATTGATGGTAACTTATTTAGTACTAATTAACTGTGATGCTTGTTTTGCATTCTGCATACAGTCTTACTTAATTTTGAAGAAAAAATGCTATAGCAAATCTTTAAAGCATAGTGGAAGCTTACGACAGTCAAAATTAATAGAACACAGTCTTGCGTACACTCGTTTCGAATTTGATGTGGAAGACAAAGAAAGTCCAGGACAAACAAAAACGTTTAAAGACACAGAATTGGAATTGGAGAATTAGTGGTGGGTCAAGGACTAAAAAAATAGTAAGCAATTATGTTCTAGAAATCTTTAACTACCCAAAAGCGACTCAGACGCAATTGTCTGATTTTCAGAAACTTCTTTTGGTTGTTTTCAAAATTTTTGGACAGCTCGAAATACACCAAATATGCGAAGAGCCATATTGATTCATCTTTTGATGTCATTTTAGAAGAAACCAAGAGAATGGCTGACGAATTGGGCACCAACTTACGTACCGAGAATACAAAGAAAATTTTTTTCGAAATGAAAATTTAGATATACTATGCCATAATTCTTTATCCTTTTTTGGATTTTATGATTACTTTTCTGGGTTGGAAATTAAAAAGAAAATTTGGGACATTCTGGCTTTATATCAGCAGCGATTGACCCGAACACATTTCGCTATTCACACCGGCACGAGCCAAGCGCATGCCGAGGCTTATGCCAAGAGAGTAAAAAGCTTTTCAGTCGACGGCAGCAGGACAGAGCAAGTTTACGTACCTTTATTTTCACATACCAATACACTCAAACCCTGCTTTAAAGAGTTCTAGTCTACCATATCATTCCAAGCACTAAGTCAATAATATTGTGCAAGCTGGAAAAAGATTTTTGTGTTACAAGAATTGCAAGTACAAAGAGTTGAAAAAAGCCAGACTGCACATAAGACACTGCAGGTCGTCAAATCGACGAAATTCAATAGTTTTTCCCTAACTTTGTAATACTGTTCTCGACCATATCGGTCACTTAAGCAACAGACTTTTCTCTAGTGAAAAGAATGATATTTCTGAGCCAAGACTGAACGGTTATATGAACTATATTTCAAGTGAAGAAAAAGTTGAAATGTTTTGCCACGTCGAACCTCATCGCCTTGTAAAGTTGAACTGGGCAGACAATGTTTAACTACCACCAGAATACCAAGATATATTATACAAGTTATCATTTAAAGAAAACCAACAGTTTGGCCAGACGAAGGTTGAAAAGGTTCCAACCCCCCGGACCTAACTTTCAGACCGCCCGATCCAGTGATCTAGAGTGGAGTTAAGCACACTCAGTGAAAAATCGCATCGTAAAAAACTATAACAATCATATTTGATTATATATATATATTTAATCAACAAATTTTCATTGCGCCATTTATATGAACTATCCTGGGAATCTGATCTTGAGAATTACAAATGGTCTCATATGTTTAGGCATATGGTAGATACAGTTCAATACAAATGGTATCTTAGACGCTTTGCCACCAGCGCGACCGGTAGAGACGACGTTCCAATCGTGTTCAGACCAAGGGCCCCGAGTTCGAATCGCCGAAAAAGTAAGAAAAATTTGTAATATACAATTTTTTAATATTATTCGTTGTTTTTCACTAGTGGTGGCTCCAATGGGATTCCTGCTTTTGATTCAAATAAAAATAATAATTTTTTTAATTTTTTATTATATTTTCGAATTCAATATTTAACGTTGAATCAATGGTAAACATTTTGAAGTCAAAGTGAAAATATTAAAATTTCGGAGCTTTTTTCCCATCAACTAAGTTAAATTTTCAGTACAAATTTCAGTCTAATTAACCTTAATGTTAATCTCCCGTAAATGTAAGCCATAAATCTCAATTCACAGCACAAAAAAAATTAAAATTTAAAGATAATACTTCTAGACTTCCATTAGACAAATAAATTAACATTTTTGTTACGCAATGGGTATGGGCCTTATATAATTAAACTCAAAAATAATCATAAAGTTATTCCACGAATATGTGAAACCCAGCCAGCATTTTATGAAATATCTGATCACATTGGAGTCTTTTTCGATTCTTCAATCTGATTAAAATAGTCATAAATGCGCTCGTTTTCTGATCATAAATGATACTTTTGTCGAGAGAAAATGGTACCCTAGCCGCGATTCTTCATGAAGTGTCATTTATACCCCGTTTCCTGATCAGTTTCGACTCATTTTCGAGTCATTTGCGGGTCTTTTTCGAGTCATTTTTTAATGAATCACATTTTGAGCAAATGCATGAGTATTTTTCGAGTCTTCCTTAAATCGCACATGAAACTTATCTCTTTTTAATCATCAAAGGGGCTCGAAAAAGACTCTCCAAGGTGATTCCTGTTAAAATGATCTTCCAAATGCTAGGTGGGAAAGCATTTTCTTGGCCGAGCCAAAGGTTTAATGTTTCGTGCGAGCGTTCGTTATTGTGTTGACGTTTCATGTTTTCAGACTTCACTTTCTGATTAGCCAATACAAAAACCACTTCAAAACTAAAAATGAAGATTGATTTTGTATAAATGAGATATTTTTTAATCACATATTTCCTAGG
The DNA here is from genome assembly GCA_037044535.1 of Lordiphosa magnipectinata. Classification (NCBI taxonomy): domain Eukaryota; kingdom Metazoa; phylum Arthropoda; class Insecta; order Diptera; family Drosophilidae; genus Lordiphosa; species Lordiphosa magnipectinata. Next base: position 133,420 of record JBAMBO010002744.1, on the reverse strand, counting down.
TCTTAAGAAGGAAGTAACATCTTTTAACGTGCTACCAAAATTTGAAGACTATTTTCAAGAATATTATTTTCTAATATTGTAACCTTAATTCTAAAGCTCTAAACCTGATTTAAATCGAACCGTTTTAAACTCGGCTGTTAGCTGAACCTGTTTCGAACCCAAGTCTTCCGATCGGCTTAGCCAAATCAAATATATTTAACAACTTGAACTACAGCCTAACTATTGTTTAAGGATTTCTAGTCGATAATGTGCAATAGAGTCTCCAAACCGCCAGCCAAATCAAATACCGCATACAATTAGTAATAAAATTGCTACCCATAATAGACTAATGTTTTATTTCTATCATTTAAGTTGGAATAAATAAATAAATTTATTTTCATTGCATAACCTAAGTTGCCAATTTTCGCATTGTAATCTTCTAGTGGATTAAAACACTACTTGCAAACAATGCCCTTAACTCCCCTCTTAAAGACGTTCCAAATGGAAATGAAATGAAACCCAATCTCCTGAAACAATGTTGCCCATTTTCGTTTGCCCATAAACCGAAATTCTATTGAACCCTTTTAGTGCGTTCCTCATCCTCAAAAAGTAAATCAACAACAACACGAAAGAGTCTCCGAGTCTGCCAGTCTCCCCAGACACTTTGGATCGTAAATAAACGGCACGCTCTGTGGACATTAAAAATGAACCAAAAAGCACTCGTAAAAACTAGCCTCCAAAATGATATGCACATGGCACCTATTAATGGCTACTTATACAGTACAAGTGTCCCCCAACCTCGAACTCCCTTTTGAAAATGACACGAGACTGATGCGTAACACGACAGTAGCCACTGCGGGTAGAAGATGGAGGAGGCATCTGTGAATGCCTTGGCACGACCTGTTTATCATTATGTCGCCGGCATTACACATATATCATGCAAACACACCCAAGAGATGCTATCCACATCATCGCTGCATATTTTGATGCATTTTTTTTTCGACCACAACAAGCGACCACTTGCTGAAATTTCATTATGTGCGTGATTTATAAATAAGCTGCGCTGCATCTTCTTTCCCAGCATCCATGAACGACCCACGCACTTTTGACGGCGCTACAACGCACAGCTTGCATGTTGGGCTTCTCCTACTCCTTCCATCTCACCTCCACCTTCAGCGCCATCTCTCCGTGCTGGTTGCAGTTCATTTCGTATTAATCATAAAATTGTATTATTAACATGTTTATTTTGTTCGCTCTTGAAGATTCGATTACATGCATTCCTCTTTGTTGTGAACGTGACTTTTGTTGTGTAGTGTAACGAAAGTGAGCCACTTTCAAACACCTGGAGGGAGAGGGGCAGCGTAGTATAAAAACTTTTTGTCCACTTTTATGTCTTTGCTTGTTAATTGGGTTAGCTAGGCTCGGTTGTCCAATATCTTGGAGATGCAGCAGCTGGATGATGACGCCGTGTGGGTGTATGATGGCAAAATTTTGAAGGAGTTTCGCAGGAAAACTTGTGGGAAACAGTTGATCAGCAAATGGCATATGTGTGCTTAGAAATATGGGAAATTATAATTTTGCATGGAGAAAGTTTATGGATGGTGTCGTTTCGTTTTGTTAGTAACATAAAAGCTTTATGTTGAACCGAATGGTTATTATATTTTGCTTTAGAATACATAGAATATTGCATCATGAACATAGCATCTAATGTTTCCGCTGGCAAATACCAATGCTTCAGTTATAGCCAATAAAAAGCAATTGATGCTCCACTTATTTAGAGACTTGAACTTAATTTTTGTAAATAAATCATTACCTCTACCCAAAAACATTCTTAAGTTCGAAATTATGTGTGAATTATTAGTAAATTTTTTTTTTTTCGTAGTTCAGGCGATATATATGTATAGTCCTGGAATAAGCACCCAGTGGTCCGAAACGTTATTTGCTCCACGGTCTCGGCCGACAACAAAAATCAATCATTAAGGCAGATTCAATACAAGTAATATCAAGTAATAGCGGTTAAAAACGTCATTCCAATCGTGTTTAGTCCAAGAGTTCCGTTTTTCGTCGAGTTCGTCGTTTTTCAGAATCCAAATTGGTGGGAGAGGGGATGCTCTGGAATGATAATGAGATCATAATAAATGAGGTCAAGTAGTATGGTAACTTGACAGCTTAAATAGTAACGCTGCTATTCTACAGTTGAGTAACAACTGTCAGAATACTATTTGTATGGTAAAATTACTGTGTGCACAGTTAGAAAACTTACTTACTTCAAACATCGGAAATATTACTAACTTTTGTGGGTTGGCGTATTCTAAATAATATTTTCGGTTAGATTTACTATAGAAATAGTTCTCTCTACGTAAAGGTTTACTGTACTGTCGGTTAATTTTACCGACTTTGTGGGTTGGCATATTTAGAATCCACAATATCGGTTAATTTTACCCATAGATTTCTTTGTGTTTGCAATGGAGAAGTTTAAAATAATTATAACAACTTGTTGTTGTGCCTTTCTACGATTACGGTGGTTTTTACTGGTAAAGTAGCTTTTAAGAACTTGATTTGAGTTGATATTGTTCCGTTTTCAAGAACATTTAAGAAATACATTTGATTAACTTTGGTATAAGGTTAATAAATGGATTCCTTACATTTTGGGGTTTCGGAGGAATATGAAACGGGGCATACGGGAGACGGTAGGGATACGGCCACGATTGTCTTACATTATCAGATATATCGCTGTGCAATAAATTCAACGCACACTTCACACCCGACTTGTATCATGGGAATCGAACGCGGTACCCTGCTGCACTTAACGAACAACGTATGAAATGGTGCGCTAGCACACTGAGCTATTACACACTTTTGTAAATTCACATCTACTTATACTTTCTGCGTGGTGGTTGAGCTAACAAAAAGTTGAGTTGAAAAAAAAAACAAGAGAAAGATCACAAAGAGAGCCTCTCTCTTCTCTCTCTACCGAAACCTGGTTTTGCTGTTGGTATAAAGCAGCGTTGGTCAACGATAGCGAGGTAAAAAGAGTGAGAGTGTATTGGTTTGCGAAAATAAAGCGCTGTGACCCATCTTCGATCTGACCGCATCTAAGGCCTGTTTACTCTCTTGGCCTCAGTTTTGGTATGCGTTTGGCTCGTGTATGTGTTAATAGAGAAATGTCTTCGGCCCCTGGTGACCATCGCTATATTATCCGATTGAGTACAACTTTACTCGTTATAAGAACGTTTGGAACATTTGTTTTCAATAATTGAAGACAACCTATTTTCTGAGTGGATGTTTCCTTGTTTCACTGACGAATGTCGATTACGGCCACACTAACGTAAACAAAGAACAGTTGGTTGGATTGCTTTGTCTGCAAGTGTAAATCAAAGATAGCCTTCCACATGTCAAGCAGCATGCTCTCTTGGTATTTCCTACACCAGGGTTGCCCGCGCCCATTCCGTAAGCCACGCACTCGTTGGTGCTTTGCGCAAAGGAATAGCTCGCGCGCATACGTTCTACGCGCCCATAAGCCTGCATAAAGCAACAACAATTTCATATGCGTGCTCTGCTCTCTTTTTTTCCGAGATAAGCTTTTGTTGTTAGCGCGTGCAGACCTGCAACAACAACATCATATGTGACTCTCTGCTCTCTCTCTTTTGTCTCTTTAAAATTAAAAAGCATCGACTATTAATGTATTACTTCTTCACACACCAAATTTTCCACATTAAATGAATTGACAGCCGACCGCTCACATTACACAACGACAGAGTTCTGCTCTCAATAACCTATTGCGTTCTTTTTTTTGTAGTTTCTGCACACACCCCTTTCCCATGAAAAACGAAACTGTGAGAGCGTGTTCAACGATATTTTCTCAAATTTTGCTTGCCCTCTCCGCTCCGATACTTCTCCTCACTCCCCTTTTTTTCAAGTGTTTGTTTTCTTAGGGTAGAATGAAGTCATTTAGATCATCCTGAGAATGACCTCTAGAATGTGCCAGTGGAACATGTGGTATAAATGAACACTTTTTAAAATTTCGGAGCCAACTCTTAAGAGAGATCTTAAAAGAAACTGTTTGGAATTTTTTAAACTTCTTACCCAATCCACATAAAAACTGCGTGATTAAGTTGTTTGGAATGAGAGTCTTTCAATCATTTCTTTCTGACCAACTCGCCTCCATCAGTTGGGCTCATTCAACTTCAACTTGAACAATCTGGCAGCACTGTCTCCTCAAAGTTTACGCAAATTTTGCACGTGGGCGTCTTTAGCTTACTCACGCGTCAAAAGAAACACAAACGAAGACAAAATGCTGCTGCTTGGCGGCGGTCTGAACGCGTTTCTCCCAACAACAGCAACAGTAACAGCATCAACAACAACCACAACACAAAAACGGCGAAAAGCAACAAGTCAACAACAGCTGAGAACAAAACAAACTGCAATCAGGCAACAGCAACAACGGCGGCAACTGAGACGCCGACTGCAGCAACAAGTTGCTGCCATCTCTCTTGAGTTGTAGTCGCGGTTCCCTTTCAGTGTGCGTTGGCACGTTGAACCAGACGGTACGTGGTGTTGTGAGCTCTCCCTCTCTTTATCTCAGGTGGAATCAGATCGATATCGATCGTGACAAAAAAAGATCGCGCCGTTTTCGAGTGATCTATGATGGCTTTTAATAATCTTGATCATCATCATTATCATACGATTTAAATTGTCGCAGCTTTACTTTTTGACAGCCTCCGAAGGCATCCTCAGGCATTAGTGCTTTTCCCAATTTCCATATCCATTTTGCTGTCAAGGTGCTGGCTGCGACAAACGCGTCGCGATCGTTAATAGCGTAAAAGTGTTTTAATTTTTATTAGCACGAACGCCTCGTACCAAAGTCAGTCGTCGTCGAGCAGTTCGCATTGCTGGAGGATCGTCGCGTGTTCGCTCTAATTTAAATCAATTCGAAAAGATCTACGCGTGTGTCTGGTGCTTTGCTTGAAAAGGGTTTTAAAAAAAAATAATTTTGTTTCTTTTAGTGAAATTTGTTTGATCTTCCACCTCAACGAAAATATATTTATTTACAAGAAAAAAAAGTGTGGAAATTTATGTTAAAAATAACTTTAAGTTTGTTTCCATTCTAAATTACGAGTTGACAGCCGCAAGTAGTTGATTTAAGATCTAAAGTTCTTCTGAACAAAACAAAAAAAGCAGCCTCTGGAGTTTAAAGTGTTTGGGAAATCAACGTTGGCGTGCAACGTCCTTGACTTAGAGGTGAGTGTGAAGGTTGCAGCAGGCGCTTAAGAGTGTGCTATGAACAGTGGGGAAATTGCTATTTAAGTAGGTTAATGCATTGCGGGCAAGTGTTAAGAAAAATCAAAATGTAGGTGATATTTATAAGTCTAAAGAATTAATTTAAAAATATTTTGGATCTTTTGATTGAAATTCATTAATTATAATTATTAAGTTTCCAAAATGGATTTTATGACATGTTTTGATTTTCAGCAACTTAATCAAAGCAAGTCGAATAACCATAATATGTTCTGACATATGTCAGAATACAAAATTCAGAAGTTTACCCCAAAATCGACTTCGATCAGGTCGGTATTTAAAAAGTTCTTTGTTATTGGATATTTTCAAGTTAAACAACATGCAATGAAAAGATGTGTGTAAAGAATATGCAATTTTTATACCAAGAAAGGTTACATTTTACAATGTTGCTCAAAAATCTTTATCATGGGCGTCTCGTAAGCCTTGAGTGATACCAAGAAAGGTTACATTTTACAATGTTGCTCAAAAATCTTTATCATGGGCGTCTCGTAAGCCTTAAGTGATTTTCTTAAAAGTGCTTGCATTCTGATTGAAAATTCTAAATACAAACGAAAGTAGAGATTTTCCGGACCTCAATACTCTCAAAAGTCTCCATACCTACAAAGTAGTTAGATTTTATATTTTACTTGATTAATTTTAATTGATGATAAAAAATCGTTGCCTTCAACCAAAGACACTACATTTATAGATACCGCATCTCATGCAAACGTTTTTATTTTTTTTTGGGATCTAATGTCAGCTCCCAAGAACAATCGTTTTTTGTTTCACATGCGTCATCTATAATATCTATAAATATTTGCTTCAACTCAAAATAAGATCAAATCTTTCTTAAAAACTTTGAGCACAAATGTTTAAAATCAGCACAATTCAACTCAGCACATAGAAAAGTAAAGGTAGCCTTTAGACGCGTAAGTAGCCTCCATGGCGCAATGCGCTAACACACCATTTTATACGTTGTTAAGTGAACTAGGTACCGTGTTCGATGCCCAGTCAAGTCCGACAAAAACATTGAACCAAATCAGGTGCGGTGGTAGTGGATCGTTAAGGGTTGTTGTACAGCTATGTCTCTCTAACCCAATGGAATATGGGCGGGGAACAGTATATACATATACATATACATATACATATACATCGCTTTTAAATTGTATTGCCTTCCCTCACAATTCAAAGAGATATTCAGGCCTGTTCCCAATTCCGAAACCGAGTGGAATTGTCGCAAATCGAGCTGATCGGTGTTCTGAATTTCGCCAATCGGCAAAATTTGTGGCTTTCAAAAAAGCTGAAAAGCAGGCGGAATTAAAAGTAATTTATATTTGAGACTTTAAAATGAATATAACCAAGTAAGAGTGCTGCACTCGAGTACCCCGACTGCAGAATACCCTGTTCCAAGTCATGTTGTTTTTGCTCGGATCCTTTTGTGGTTTTCAGAATTCAAACTCAGAGTTCAAACTTTAAAATTGAGGCTCTGACAGTTTTCCGAGGTTAAAAGGAGGAGGAGAAAGAATTTTCCAAATCACCTACATACATGCAAAAATTGGTGGCTCTATCTCTTATAGTCTCTGAGATCGACGCGTTCATACAAGCAATGAAACAGTTTTTCGCTGTTAAAAGGTGGAGGAGAGGGAATTTTCCAAATCTGAAACAAACTCGATCTGGGTACGGTATACACCTACATACATACATGCAAAAACCTCTACCTCTGTCTCCTATAGTCTCTGAGATCGACGTGTTCATCCAGACAGACACGCAGACAGACAGACATGGCTAAATCGACTCAGCTGTTGATGCTGATCAAGAATATATATACTTTATATGGTCGGAGATGCTTCCTTCTGTCGGTTACATACATTTACACAACTTCATGATCCCCTTTTCCTAGTTTTAATGGGAACAGGGTATAAAGATTATAAACTAATAACACTAGGCAACTAGGTCCACTATATTGAAGGGTTGGTCGTGATTCTAGATGGTTTTCGTATGCTGAACACGAATCTGCTTTCAGAAATGATTCACCACTTCGAGATTTTTAGTAATTTGAGCTTAAAGTGGCAATAATGCCTATTTTGACCCTTTTTGGACGCGTTATGTGGGGAACCTTTACTTTTTCTGATAATATCGTTAAATACAAATTCTTAACTTTGAAATAAACTATCCCTAAGAATTGTACGACTATTTTTGGCGAAGATATACAATTTTTGAATAAATTTGCTCGATAATATCAAAATAACAAAATTGTCAACTGCCTAAAGGTATGATTACCAAAACAATGCAATAGGCTGGTAATTTTATCTAATTTCAATGAAAATGATTAACAATAGCCATTGCATACTTTGGGGCATCAACAATATATTGGCCGTTTTGTGAATTTTGATATAAGTACTAAATTTGGTATATCTTTATTGGAAAAATAGTAGAATCGTAGAGTAGTACCTTCCGATAATATCAAAGAAAGTCAAAAAAAAGTATCGGTTCCCCACAAAACGCATCTGAAAAGAGTCAAAGTAGGCATTTTTTGCAACTTTAAGCGGTAATAACTAAAAATCTCGACGTGATGGACCGTTTCTGAAAACAGTGTCGTGTTCAGCACATGAAAATCATCTAGAATCACCACCGACCCTTCAATATACAGGAAAAAGTCTAATTTTGTTGCCTTGTGTAATATTATATGCTTTCAAACAGATTTGCTAATTTTGGTCAAAATCGGATGACTATATCTTATAGGTGCCATAGGACCGACCGAACGTAGAATTTTTTCGAATAATTTATTTCCAAATTAAGCATCATGTCTCATGTATCAAACAGTGTAAAGACATCCTAATATCAGCTCTACACTCTCTGGTAGGAGTTCACGCCGAAACGAGTCGGTTTCCGTCAAGGATTCAATTTTCGCCTAGAGTAATTGTCATTTACTTAGGAAATGGTTGTGCAATCTATTACCGATACCCATACTTGTATCCGAAATATAAATATCGGCCGAAATTCGTTTTGCTTTTAATCCCTGATGGAAAGTATGAAGATGATATTTGGCTACTACTTGACTGTTTATGCTTGAACTTACTTGAACGATAATTTGTCTTACTCCTAATTAATCGCTAATTATGCCAGCACTTACTTTTAAGAAGTGAGGCTATAGACCACGTTTATATATAATATAATAATTTAATAATCGTTTAATATATAATAATCTCGTATTTGTAATAATCTCGTATGATGTTTGGAATGTGTTCGTCAAACCTTATGATGTAAATATACAAGGTGATGCACTGCGCAGCCTCGATATTATCAGTCGGCCTTGGTTCAATGACTCAAAGTTGTAATCTAGTGTTTCGAACCGACATGGTCGCCTTCGATTTTCTGATGTAGTGCGAAACGTCTATCGAAAGCTGTTAAAAAATATAGCTAACGACTATTTGGCCTTGGATTTTGTGTCTGCTTTAGCCCTGTGGTTCGATAAATTCTCGCGCATGCGAAAAGGCACTTTCGGTTGCGCTACCTTGTAATTATTGTAGCAAACCTTATTATCACTTTAACGAAATTTTCTAGAACTTTGACTAAGAAAGGGAGAAAGGCTGCATTGACCAAATTCAGAGTGTGAATACTGAGATATTAGGATATCTAGGTACTACTTCATTTATAAATATGAAGAAATATTAGGAAAGAAAAATATATTTTATTTTGATTTTCCACATCAAAGCTTTTGCCGGCTGAAATTTAAGGAATGTTTGTCCTTGTCACTATATTTCTTAAAATTATTAAAAATATTTTACCTTTGCATAAATATTTCTAACATTTTCCACATATTTATCTCTTTGTCTGTTCAACTCTAGTTCATGCTTGGGTAATCTTAGACTTATTAATTGACCAATTTATGAATTTAAAAATTTTATTTCACCACCATCTTTCTATCTGATGATTAATCATGCTAATTGTGGTTGTAATTTCAAATACTATCGATACATATTCATTAGGCACACCCAATGCCAGAGGCGTAGTTATCTACAAAGAAAATCTTCAGCTAGGCTTATCTGCCGCATTGGCGCCATAAATACCAAGTCCAAGTCATAATTTATTAATTGCCTGGACTTTCCACACATATTTTAACTCTGGCAGGTTGAGAACCACATAATTATTATGATTAAAATTGTATTACTATGGAAGCTGAATTTGTTTTAGTTTCACCAAACAAAGGCAAAAGTTATATAGTTTATAAGTTTTTAAGGTAATCTATTTGATGTGATTTCAACATCTTTGTGGCTTTGCTTCTGCTTCAATTCAATTAAAAACGCCCACTGCTAAAGCGTAAAGACATTTCCATAACAATTTATAACTGCCTCGACGATGTCTCATAGACTTGCGGTTGAATATATTACACTTAGGAGCTGACTGACCATATAAAGAGTTGCCTCTTGGCATTATTAAAACATAAATAATTTAACTTTTTGTTTGTTGGAATTTCCGCTTGCCATCCAAGTTATGAGTTCATAAACAAATGCAAATCACCAACTGGAAAATTTGTTGCAGCAAATTAGCGCATCGTCAACGACGTGAAAAGTCTATATTAGATTTTACAAATTTTTATGCCTTGTATTGACTGCGATTCGGCACCAAAAAAAATTTGTTTAAATTTGCAATTCAAATCAGTTTGGCGGCGTCAAATGTGATTTGAAGATTGAACAGAAATGAAACCTCTTTTTAATAGTTCATCAAAATAAGTTAATGTCTTTTCGATTTTTGGCTTAATTACAGCTTAAAGCAGATCCCAAACAGTTTCGAGAGGTCTACGTTTTCGGCAAACTGGCGCCAAACATATAAAAAATGTCATTTATAAGCTGTTGATTGGATCTTGGAATAAAAAATAAACAAAATGTTTTCTGTTTGGTGTGGAATTCAATAAACATTTTTGATATTCTGCACAGATATGTATGTAAATGACAAAATCGTCTTGTGTGTGCTCTTTTGCAAAAGTATGGGGGGGCGTGTCTAAACACCTGGCATAATCATATAATTATATAGCAGCCGTATTGTAGTTTATAGCATAATAATACTATTTATGACAGATTCTAGCTGCTGGCTGTAATCAAAAGATATGCTGAGGAATTCCTATTTAAGCTGTAATTAATTCTAAAAGAGAGAATCCTCTATATTTACAAGTTATTTGCATAAAAGTTTATAAAAACTTGTTTATGTTTATGATTTTTTGACAATATAACTTAAATAGTCTTAGAAGAACTCAACTAGATGATTTGACGATGGTTGTTATTTGAATAAAATGATTACGATGAAAAGTATTGGGAAGCGACATCACTAATTGGTTCAGAAATAAAATTGCAGTTCCATTTATAATAAGTAAGAAAGTCGGCCAAGCCAGACTGTGATATACTCTCTACCTGCAGTAGCAGCGCTGCTGCTGCGCTGCGGCAGCGAACTTTTCTTTTGGCTATAACTTGACCAATAGATGGCGCAACTATTTGATTTTCAAAACTCTCCTATAGATATCGCCACTAATGTGACCATTTCAAAACTGACAAATAGATATTTCTTTCTTTTGGTCATAACTTGACAATCTTTCATCCGATCTTTATCATTCCTTCAATCGATAAAAAATCTTGATAACTAAATATCTCTAGAAGGTACAAACCATCTATCTACAATCTGTGGGAGATATATCTTTTTTCGCAAGAGGGGAATGTGCTTAAGCTCACCTAAGATTCGCTCCAATGCGGTCACTTTCGGCGCGATGCAGTTTTTCGGCCATGTTGCCTACTGCAGACCATTTCTCTGCCGAGTCAAATGTGATGCTCACCAGGTTAATAGCGGCTGGGGTCCTTTCCACTCCCAAGCGCAGCTCATTTCATTCTTTATGGACGGACAAAAAATTAATTTTCTGCGGCTTGTTTGACCTTGTTTGACAGTCTTCATAGGGAAGCAAGCGTGTTCTGTCAGCACAGATTCGCACAGAAGGTATAACTAATGATTACAGTTATATCAAGTAGCCTTTTTATAACTCGGAAATACTGCAACAACCGACAAACGTTAAGCTAGGATTCCATGAATCTGTTATCGTGCATTTCCATTAATATTTTGATACGCTAATGTTATATCAAGTTGCCTTTTTAAGACTGCTATAAAAATTGGGTGTGGTTATCTAGCTGTCCTCTTATTAATTGAAATCTTAATTTTCGAGTTTAACAGGTTGTAACTTTGCTTGTGGCTCCTGACAAAAATGCAACAAAAATTCCATAATTAGTGCATGTGTTGAACTATATGATTAGATGGTTCAAATAAATGTCTGACAAAAACAATGGCTTGCAACAGATGGTTTAGAATGACTAAATTGCTGTAAATCAACTAAAATTTGACTTTAAAGGCCAATTACGAAACCATTGGCTTCACTTATACCGCGTGTTTGATTTTTTTTCAATTGCATTAATATGTATACTATCCTAGAGGCTTCATAAAATCAGCAATTAATGCTTAGTGTGGCCTACAAAAGTTCTAGAACGGTAAAAAGTCGGAAAATTGGTTTTTCGCCTATATCTTGGAAACGGAAACTAAGATATGACTTTGACATGCCAACTCGTATTCAGCATGTAACTGTAGAACAGTGTTATTTATCGATGATAAAGATTAAATGAACGATACTCATGTTATGGCCAAAAGAAAGTTCGCTTTCTCAGCGCAACAGCAGGGCTGCATTCAGATGCTACTACAGGTACAGAGTATATTACAGTCGGGCTTTACCGACTTTATTACTTGTTTTAGTAATGTTTTGTTAAGTTATTTATAAACAACAAATTGTATACAAATAATTATGCTTTAACTCTTATTTTAATTGTCTCAGTTCTCACTTAGGTTGGCTGAAAAACACTTCACGAAGATGTGAAATGATTCAACTTTTAGATAGAATTTTTTTTCTATGAGTTTTTTGACTACCAACTCATATGACCATTCGGTCAAGTTAAATAACAGCTTTAACTTCCACAATCTCTCATCTTAGGACTTTTATTCGTTTAACTTCATTCAAAACAAACTTGAGAGGATTAAATTCTTTTCGAAAGGTTTATTTCCCAGAACTCATTGAAATGGGTATAATAACCACTCAAATCTGGGCTACTGTCCTGACCGCAACCAGAACATTTCCCACCAAATGTCAACCCACCATAAATGATCCCCTCAAGAAGACACCTTTCAACAAAAAAAACGAAACGAAAACACATAATCCTCTGACTTAGGCCACAAATTTATAAAATACTTTTTAATGCCATTGGTTTCGTATAGATCATGCCTCCATACCACTATATATCTTTGTCCAGCGCCCACGCAGTCCAACAACTTAAGTCCAAAAAGACTTGGATAGATGACAGTGCGTCGCCAGGGAGACGCCATCACATCAAGTTAATAAAAAAACACAAATCAAAAACAAAAGCTTGTCTATATACGAACACACAATGATTGACATTTAATTAAGCAAAAGGCAAATGCATACGGAAGCCGCAAAGCCGCAAACAAACTGGCGGCCACAAGAACGTCAACTGAAACAGTCACCCACTAGCCTGGGGGTAGAGGAGGGTTAGACCTTTACTTGATCCGATCTGAGACGATTGAACAAGTTTCGAGCGTCATCATGAGGCGATACTTCAGCATTTGACAATAGGCGTTTACTTGTTTATCATCAAAGGAAATTTGATGCTTATCGGAAAAGTCGTTCAATCAGATTGAAATGGCAGGCAGACAGGCACCCTAAAGAGACCGCTGGCTACGGTTAGAGTCATTTGTCAGTGCGAGGGCTGCTAGAAAAGTGGGGGGGATTTGGAAAAACTTGTACGTTTAAATGAAACAGGTTTATACATTCACAAATAAACTAATTTGGGATTCAAATGCTGAAGAAAAGTTATAAGTCTCTGTTATTTGTTTGAATTTTGATAACAGCACAATGGTTTGTTTAAGGCACCCCGATATATGCGTCATAACTGAGATAAACACACGCACAGCACCCGGAAATTACCATCCTCAGTTTTCTCCATCCATTTCTGTGGTTGTTGTTGTTTGACAAAAGATTTGGATTACACTAGCATGGCAGACATACATATGGATGACTTTTATTTTTGGAACCGAACCGTTTCGACGAGAACTAATTCAGGCTCTAGTTCAGCGATGCTCTCGCCTTGCCACCAGAGACCGAAGACATTTCGCTGTTGCCGAAGCAGAGGCCAAGAGAGTAAACAGCTCTTCAGTCGCTGGCTAGCGTTCGATGCGGTTAGGACGAAGCTACCAATACACTCTCACTTTTTGGCCTCGCTCTAGTTCAGTGGTGTCCAAACTCACACAATCAAGAATTGGTCTGCGTAGCAGCGAAACACGAAGTTAACTTCACGAAGTCAGAAGTTTTACTGCTTTACACTTTACACAAACGAACAAATGCCTCGTGAGAGAACAAAAAACCGAACACGCTTATCGTAAGAGAGCAAGCCCGAGCGTGCTATGTATAGAACTCACGTATGCTCTCTCTCTGTACGTGTGTCGGCTGCGACGCCGGCAGAATTATGAGTTCCTATCCCATGGCATAAGCTTTTGCCATTTTTGATACCACTGATCTAGTTGATGAGCCCTGCTCTAGTGATTAATTGAAACGAGTTTTGGTACAACAATCCGGACCGATCCGCTTCTAAAGGGCTTGGATCCCTGTCCTACTCCTAAGCAAATATAAATATTAAAAAAAAAAAACTCATTTTTCTTTTTAATATATGCACAGTAAACTCGATATCAATGACTCATCATCATAATTATTGTGCCAGCCCTCGTGTGGCATTAGAAATTCAAATATTTTGACTGTTTACTTCGGCCGGCATGCATGCGAACCTCCACTTCAACGGTCCCCCCCCTCCACTCCAGGGCATTTAAAACAGCGCAAAAAAACCGCGCGCTGTGCTACTGCAATTGCGCTTGCGCTGCCTCAGCTTCAGCTGGCTACTATCGCGTGTGGGCAGGACAAGTTTCGCGTCGTCGCCATCGTCGCCGCAGGCCTCGTGTGCTCGTGTCACTGAAATCAAATCAGCCGCGCTTAAATGCTCAGCCGAAAACTCAGCTTCAGTTTTCGAGTTCGGAGCTGGCAAACCTGCTGTCAGTTGCTGGTTTGACATGGAAAAAACGATGGCGGCGCCTACGCATCAAAATCAAACGCGAAAGAGAGACACCCAAACCCAACTAAGCCACTTAGGGAAATTCTTCAGCGGATTTTCATTTGCCGCAAGACTTTCTTTGGCTTTTGTTTAATTTTATAATTGAAAAAAACTAAACTGATAAATTGGTTTCCTCGTGATCGATTTTCATACATTTTTGTTTTTTGTGTATAACTTCCGGCGCAGTGTCTACAGTGTGAAAGTGACAAGTCAAAGTCGAATGGGACAGCGGCACTTGACGTCCCAATTTATTGATTTCTGTTTCAAATTTTCTATCAAAAATGCAGTAGTTGACAGCTGAAATGTTGGTCAACAACATTAAATGCTTTATATTTTCAAGTCGCATTTCATAATACGATTGAAAGGTCTGTCAATTATAGTGCGATTTCTGGTATGGTAATTGCCGCCTGCCACACAGCCAAGTTGATAAGTTGGAAATATAAATTATTTTAAAGATTTTTGTGAATAGCTTTGGGAATGTGCTTTGAAATGTTGTATACAAAAGATTTTGAATTCATTTGGCATATAATAGCAACTATGTTTTTGTTTATATATTTAATGAGACACTCTTTTGTATAAATGACATGTTGTTGATATGAATTTATGGATTTGATGACTTTATTATAATTATAAGTATTATTATGATTTGCATAAACCAATCAAAATATGGCTCAATGATTGAGAAATCTTATATGTAATTTGAAGTTAATGTTGATATGCTCTTGCATTAAGAGAATGTACTAATTGTGGAATCAGTTCTTAACTTGGGCATGAAATATTGTCCATATGCTTTGTCTGGGCATCCCTGATGTATGTGATCTCAATACCGTAACTAACATTATAATATTGCTCAAACTAGCAAGCCATTAAATACATTTTCAAATTTCTTTCAATCGTAGTAAGTCATGACCCAACATCCATTGTATTAAGCTCAATAAATACAAAATAATTAGTTTAGTTTCTGTTCAGCTGCCTTCGGGTGAACAGCCAACTGGAAACATTTATTATTTTTATTATTAACCACTTAACTTTTAAATTTTTAACAAATGTACAAAAACGGAGTAAACTAATTACAAGTAAACTTTGTTATCCATTTTAATATTATTCTTTTTTATTTTATGATGTTACTAAAGTTAATGCTGACCAGCGACTGCTTGATAGAACAGGCCTTAGAGTTCGGTGTTTGCGTTCAACGTGTGATGACTGTCACTGCAAATTTGGCATTGTTTCTTCCCGCCAACGCAATGACATCTGTAGACGAATTCGCTTCGATTGAACCATTTTGTAAAAATTATCTTATCTTAATCTTAAATGCAAATGTAAATGAAAGTTCAAAAGCTTTCTGAATGATACTTGGAAGGAAGTATTCAAATACATTAGACTAGCTACCATAGGTTGGGCATCTGGTCCAGAACCGAACTCCTATCAAATAAAATCATTAATTATTTTATGAATTAATCGGTTCAATGAACTACCTGAAATTATCTTCCTTGAAAACATACATATTTTTTTTTAATGAGGTGAATAAGATGAATATCACCTTCAAAATTGTGGTGACTTATGAGATATGTGCCTTGAAAATATTGGGATTCATAATATTTTGTATTACGAACTGGAGAAAGGTTGAAATTATGGAGCTATTTCACTGCGACTTCCACTATCAACAATTCTGTTCCGACTTTTAGACGCTGTGGAACAGCACGAAGCCTAATGTTGACATCAGGGATGCCAGCTACATATCACAAAAATGGAACAGATCGAAAAAAAATGGGAAATAGGGACAACGTAAATTTAAAACAAGAAAGAAAGTCGGTCAAGCCCGACTATAACATACTCTGTACCCTTAACGTCTCAGCTCGCATTTGCTCAGGAGTTATACGCGCTCATCTCTAAGTTTCACTCTCTCTCTCTCACTAAGATTGACCTTCAATAGAATGCTGCGGTGGTGGGTGGGGTGGTGCTGGGTGTTTATTGGCCGTTTTTTGCTCATAACTTGAGTATCGTTCATCCGATCTTTATCGTTCCTTCAGCAAATCGATAAATAATTTTATTTACAAGGTATCTCTAGAAAGTACGAACGATCTATCTTCAAAACTGTAGGAGATATGACGTTTTTTCCAAATTGCGGGGGCGGGAGGGGGCGTGGCAAAAATTGAAAATAAACTTGATCTGCCTGCAAGTATAAGAAATATATGCCCCATACATGTCAAACCTCTATCTCTTACCATCTCTGAGATCTCTTCGTTCATACGGACGGACGGACGGACGGACGGACGGACGGACGGACGGACGGACGGACGGACGGACAGACGGACATGGCTATATCGACTCGGCTGTTGATGCTGATCAAGAATATATATACTTTATAGGGTCGGAAATGATTCCTTCTCCCTGTTACATACTTTTGCACAAACTTAATATACTCTATGTACCTTCGGTACAGAGTATAAAAAGACAACAATAAAAGTCTTATCTAATTAACCAATTAATCTATTTCATTTTCATTTTGGATCATATTTGTTGAATATGTTAACGATTTCGCAATTTTTTCTTCACCAAAATAACTTGGATACATTTACACGCTACGATAAAAATTAGAAAATTAGCTTTCGCCCAATTAAGATTAACATCAATACCTGGAAGTGACCTCCATACAAACAATTTTGTATGGATGATCCTGCTAGTGGGACCCGCATTTTGCAACAAAATCGATTATAAACTGATTTTGCACTCAATGCAAATACAAAAAATCACTTTTTATATTCTTCTCCGCATCTTTAAAAACCAACAATGAAATTCATCTTTTTTTGTTAGTATTCACTTAGTATTCACATTCTTTGCCAAAACTAAACAGTATTGTCAACATTGTTCCAGTTTATCAGGAGTGCATAATTATTATTCAGAGGTGTCCTGAATTCCCTGGATGTTGGAGTTTTTTGTATAAACGATTGAATTTTGCTTTAAATTTCGATGACAAGAAAAAGCTTGTTTATCGATATGGAAGAACAACCCAGTCGGACTTGAATGCATGCCAGAAGTGCAGATTTCATGTCTACTTCTCACGTGAGCAGGCATGGAAACCTGAGTGTTCCGCTTCGTTTTACTTAAGCAACGCCGTAAAACTCAGGGGCTGTTGTTGTAACCGTTAACCGCTTGGGTGACGTCATGCGGCAGCATTCGGGTTCCCTTTTTCTCCCTACGAACTCAGTGCTTCAGATGTGTAAACTTTGTATATCGTAGGTAGGAAGACATGAGCCGTTCGTTGACGAACCCCTGACTTTTCGAGGCTCTTTGTATGAAATGTAACCCCATTATTAAATTAACTAGATTTGAGTTTATTTGCAAATTTTATTTACATACAAACCAACAACTATTTTTGTCTAATTCTATTATTATGGATGTTCGCCATGGTGCCTTTTATTTTGGCTTTCGTTGCTGATATTAGCGATGATAGTTAGCGATATGGCCTTTAAATTTGTTGTTTGTTGTTTTTAAGTAAAAAATGAATTTATAAAATTTTTGATAAATTAATGATAATAATAATACATATTTGCTATTGAATGCTGTTGAAGATGTAATTAAATTCTCTCGATACTATTGCGCATTTATAATTATAAAATTATTATTATTATTCACTGTCAACACCTCTATTTCGCCCAAATTCATAATTTTTTTCGTTTTTCTCTCTCTTGTTTGGTCAACGTTCATCAAGTGTTCGGGGCTGACATCGTGTTGGATTTCCACAACTAAGAGAGTTTGTACCGTTTCACGATATGCTAACTTTTAGCCCTGCAAATATCTGAGAAAACCACATGTTTGTGTTTTTCATGCTGAAATATGGACTGATTTCATTGTAGTGACTATTTTTGTAAACACATGCTGCAAAGTCCGACTGGGAACTTCACTTTGAACAGTCGGTTTCAATTCGCTTAACTCTCAACATCTGATCACGGAACCGATCATATAACTGTCAATTCCCGTATGAAGACAAACAGATTTTATTGAAAATTTCTGAGGCACCCTATTATGATTGATGTTTTTGACTTAAAAAAGCAGTTTGTGCATGTCTAAAATGTTTAGCTCTGTCATATTGTCATTTTAGCATATTTAAAATATCTTAAGTAAACAAAAATTAGGAAGCTAAAAAGGGATTGATTTGGGGATGGAGGGTTTGTGGAAATTTTTTTTGGGATAAATCAGTTAAAAAAGGGACAAATTGGCATCCCTGGTTGACATAGTGGTGCACCATTCTGGGGTTTAACCCATTAACGGGAGGTACAAGATCCTGTGTATCAATCGATGAGATTTTTTCAGGCTTACATATCCTTTTATTGAAAATAGATTAGAAAACAAGTTTCGAGTTCAAATTAAAAAGTGACGTACAGTTTAACGGAGCGTTAATGGGTTAATTGACTTAGCCCACACTGTTCCTGTCATAAAAAAATGGGTAAAAAAGCCCAGAAAATGTTGCATAGAAAAGCTCAATTTTTTCTCGGTTCAACTTTAATTGCAATTTTCACACTCTTTCCACAGCTCAATTAGTGAGTTTTCTCTCTCTCCCCTCTCCCAACTTTTGCCACGTATATATACAACATCATTAATCCTAACAGCAAACGAGTCTGCTTCTTATCTTTTAATCCAATATTAGTCATTTCCATCCACACTCTACGACTTAATAAATGGCCCAGCTTCACTCAACTGTTCAGCTACTGTCAATTGCAGCCATATCTTAGCGTACACTTTTAAATCTTCTTGCGATCAAAGAGCCAAGCTATAAATTTTAACTAATAAACAAAATTTAACGTTGGGTAGAAATAAAATAAGTAGAAATTAAGTGTGCACTGATTGGCATTAAACAAGCGGCAGGTCGTAAAATTAAATGTGGCAGCAGCATCTTCGCTTCCGATTCTCCTATATAAACACACACAAACACACACACACACAGTTGCAATTTGGCATTGGGCTTCAATTAGTTGAGTAGAAGAAGTGTTATAAACTGCACCCAACAAACAAATCCATGGTTAACAAAACACAAGATGATCTGCCTACTCTAAGCCAAAGGTGTTCCAGGAATGTGGTAACGGTTGACGACGACGGCGACGACGACGACGTCGACGATGCAATGTCGCTTTGGCCATACAAGACACAACGAAGACGAAGACCACTGCCAATACTGGTCCAAAATGTTGAGTGACAGTTATGGATTTATAGTGGCAGTTGGGTTGTTTCGTTCTCTTTAAGCTGGAGCTCGGCTACAATGTCACCGAGTTAGAACATGTGCCATTTATGGCTGGTAATCGCAATTACCAGATGTAGTAAGAAGAAGGTCTTATGACTGTTGTAGGTGAGTAGTAAAAGTATATAACAGTTGCTTGAGTGCCTTTTTTTTAGAGTTCTTTAGGGATTTTTATGTCGCATTCGACAGGGTTTATTACAGCAGAGAGTGTGGGTTAGCTAGGATTATGTAGTGCTAGGTTGTAGGCGAATATTGATAGCGAATTTAAAATACAATAAAAATATTAACAGTTTTAGTTTTAATAAATAAATAAATTTCTATTTTTGATGATTTGTGTCATGTAATGTAAATAGATAGATTGAAGCCCTTGCAGTGTGTATTATTAGAAAGAACGACATTTGTGGTTACCAAAAACAGTGTAAGAACGGTTTTTGTTCAATTTGCTCACTTGGATCGAGCTTGTTTTTTCAAGAACATTTAGAACATTTGTCCAATTACACTGTTCAACACTAATAAGTTGATCAAGTCGAAAACAAGAAATTCTGAAAGGGTATAATGGTAGTACACAACCCTCCGTTGGGATTGGTCAGGTTAGCTGCTGTTTTCTTTTTATTGCACTTTGAAGTTTTCAGCTTCTGATTGGGATTTGCAACTTCATATCTCGTAAGCTATTTTGAATTTCGCTTTGACGTCTTAGAGGAAGTTTTTGCTCTTGGCTTGGCTTGCAAAACATTTCAAAATAGCAATCTTAATATTCAAAATTACAAAAATGTCGTAAAATCATAAATGTTTTCCCCTCATTTTGTACTGTTTTTCAACTTTGTCTTGAAAACTGTAACTAATTTTACTAAGCAATGCACACAAAAATGTTGCTTAGACTTAAATAAACAAACGATTATAACATACCAAATTCATTCGATTGGTCCTTCATATAGTTACGAGCCCTTAAGCATGTAGAATTGTAACCAAAACTCGAAAAATATCGATTTTTGGTACCAATTGGCTGACACGGTCAAAAATTTCAATTGTTTTGTAATAAATCAATAAAATAGTAAGAAAACATAACTTAAAAACAGCAATTAAAAAAATTAAATTTTTTTACTTCTTTACCGAAAATATTCGTTTAGTTAGAGCAACAAATTTGCTAAAGATGGAATTGTAAATACTACTTTGAAGCTAGATGCAGATTATTGTTCTTATAATAATGCACTTCTTCGCACTAAAATCAATTGGCTTACTAATTGAACTATGATTTTCATCAAAATTTGAACAAAATGGGCATTATATAAGAAAAAAACAAAAACGAACGGACTTACTGACAGACTTGAATGTTTATGCTGATCAAGAATTTTACTCTACAAGTAACGGGTAGAAATTTTTTTTCTCAACAATTTTAATGCTTAAGGAAAAAACTTCGCTGCTTCTAAATATGTACAGCCTAATACGTACAGACCTTTACGGTTTTAATTCATTATACTTCGAAGTTATACCATAAAATTTAGTCAAAATCTGTAAGGAACGTGTAGAGAGGTTGTACTTAAAAAAAAGATTTTTTCAAAAATCTAAACCATAATTAAGTATTTAGTAACTATGGAATAAATTCTGGAACAATTAAGGGGCAAATATTAAACGAAATTTAGCTAGAAATGTAATTTGACAGCCATTTTCCGGTATTCTAAAATCAGACTAGCACGTGACTTATTTTTTGCGGACTTAGGTTACATAAAGCAAATGTAAAAGTAAAAGTAAATGCAAACTTTATTGGACACTTACTCCCACTTGGTGGTGGTAATTTTCGAAATGTCGTCTTATGGCCCATTTTCACCACAAATGGAAACTGCTGTCCAGGTTTCAGTTTACCAGCTTTTACCGATTTTGATGTGCTTAGTTTACCAGTCAGAGAAGCAGTCAGACAGACGTGAGAAACTCTTTATAAATAAAAGAAAAGTAAACCAAATGGTTGATAAAACATAATCATAATGGGCCCATTCAGCAGATAATTTCGACTTATGATTGCCAATTTTACCTGCTGAATGCAGTGATTGCCGATTGCGATTTGCAAATTTGACATTTATGATTACTGAAAGAGATTTAAACAAAAAGCATGATTGGTTACCGATTGCTGGATCAGCCTTCCTTAGTAAGTTTTCACACAAAATTTTCTATTAGTGTATGAAAATATAGAATTTTCTTTTATGATAAAAGAAGCCCACAGAATACCTTACCGCCTGCTATCAATGCCATTCAGCAGAGACTCATCGGCAATCGCAAATCATAAATCAGTAATCGCAAATCGGATTTATGCTGCTGAATGTGCCCAATGTTAGAATATGATTTCACTTTAGAAAACTATTAAACATTTTCAACAAGCTCGACATTTTTCAAGTTAAGCCGGAACTCTAATACTTCCTACACGAAGAATATGTCTTAGCCAGGCAATTTCAAGTTTTGAAATACAGCTTAACTTCACTTTGATTGTTGCTTAAAAAGTGAAACATTCTGAAGAATGTTCATTTGTTAAATGGCCTCTTAGTGTCAGAGTTCTTTGTTGAAGCATAAATGTTTCTATTTTGAGCCTCAAGTATATTATTTTCCCATAGTTGTTTGCATCTCACATAACACTTTCCGTGTCCGCTTCAACATATTCTTTTTGTAGTTGTAACAACATCCCCTCATCAATTTTTCCACAGAACTTCCGCTCTTCAAGCACCTGAAAAAGCAAATGCCTAAAATCCATACACCTCAACTAAATATTTATCCAACTAAGTAAAAAACATGCAAAGAGACGAAAGAATGATTGCAAAAATTCAACATAAATCCCAATCCAAATACAAAAACTCAACGAAACGAAACGAAACAAAACTTAAGCTCCAAAATGCTTTATTACATCGCCAACGCCCACCAGCTGGCCAAAGAGCTGAAAGATATAGCTAGAAATAGGTGATACCCGACCGAACACTTCCGGCCAAGAAATGTGGAATATTTGAAAAATTTGTGTTCTTAATATTTCTTTTCTTGTTTCAACAATTTAATTTGAATTTTATTTATTAATTTTATGCCGTTTTATGTTATGAGCGCATTGCAATGCATTTTATGAGGCTTTTTATTTTTAAACGTAAATAAACAACCACTGACTGGCGGTCTGCTTTTTTTTTTTATTTATATTTATATTGCAGCGGACGAAGAGCTAAAGACTGTGCCTTCCCCCCTTTTCCATACACCTCAACACACACAGAAAAAACGAAAGAAATCTCTGACGATGAATTGGTCGCGCGTGCTGCTAATCGGGCTGGCCGCATTGGCGCTGACTTTTGTGGAGGTTGCATCACTCTCACTGGATCCAGGTAGAGTACCCCTTCTATACCCACCTCCATATGTACATAAGTTTACCGTTGAAGTTATTTTTTATGGGCAAACAAGCGAAGTCCGAGTCAATATTTAGCGATTTATGTTAATTCCCAT
This sequence comes from Lordiphosa magnipectinata, assembly GCA_037044535.1. Taxonomy (NCBI): domain Eukaryota; kingdom Metazoa; phylum Arthropoda; class Insecta; order Diptera; family Drosophilidae; genus Lordiphosa; species Lordiphosa magnipectinata. The sequence goes on along the minus strand of JBAMBO010002744.1, from coordinate 110,266 downwards.
TTTCATAGCCAAAACGTCAAACTAGGCTGTCAGTTTTCTGTACTAAGTTGGCGACCTCCCCTGGCCATAGATGGTGTTGGCGTTGCCCGATCACGATGCAAAAGACTATGCCACCATGTCGTGAAGGTCATCTCACATAAGACTGTCAGAGCTCATGACAAATAACTGCACAAATGCGTGAAATTCTACATTCTTTTTTGGATTGTGCAAATGGTGCACACTCGTTGTTGAATTGTGTATTTTGTTTTTGGGTTAACATGTAGCTGGATTAGACACCGAGACCAAAAATACACAGTTTCATGTGGTAATCTCTCTGGGGCAGGCGCGAAATGTGATGGCCAATGTTTGTGGGTAAATAGAGCAAAGTGTCTGCAAAGTCTTGGGACTTTGTGGTTGAGGATTAACAAACATGACCCACCAAATATTTGTAGTTTAGATTTTCGGCATATTGATTTTGTAATCGATATGTACGTATGTTTGACAAGTTATCAGTTTAAAGGAACGGAAGTTGTTGCTTGCTCATCACCTCAGTCAAGTGCGATAAAGAAGCGTGAATATACGAAGAAAACTTGTTATTTTTCTTACACTATCCAGCAATGCAGCTTATAACTAATCGTATTGTTAACAATAAATTGTATAAATTAATAATAAAGGTTAATTAAGTTTTTGGATTAATCGATTTTATGAAATTTGTGAAATCACTTAGGACCGATTTCACATCTCCTACATAGCATTATCTGTTACATAAACTAGCATATAACAGAGTAAATTCTTAGTTTATCGAACACATAGCAGCTATCTAGAAAATGTGAAATCGGCCCCTACAGCCATGCTCCCATTTTCGCTTTCGTAAAAATTTTGCGATTTAGAGTACAAATTTGGTACAAAAACCGGTTTGAAATCGTAAAAGTATCGCGAAAGCGAAATTGGGAGCATATATAGTTTTCCACTTAAGTCAATCCACTAAAAAAATGAAAATAAAATTGCCCTAAGAAAATGAATAAAATCTTTATTCATATCAGCGATGGGCAAGTAGTGGCCCGGTAATTCCCTGCAGCCCGTTTTTTCTACTATTTCGGTCAAAAGAAAAGAAACAAATATTTACTAAAACTTGGTTCAGCTTATGTAGCAAAAACCCAAGTTATCCAATTGAATCGAATTTCGGTTTCGGACTAGTTATCTATAATGGGCGATAAGTCCTATAGCTCAATGTTAAGTCAATATCTTTGGCGTTGTAGATATGCTATAAAAAATCGTTTAATTGTTTTTATTTTCAATAATGTATTATTCTATTTAATTTTAATGGAATACTTTGAAGTAAAATCAAGCCAAACGTTAAGCTCTAAGCATGCAAAAAGCCCGATGGTGCAGATGGTAAGACCTTAGAACGGTGGGGTAATGAATTCGCGTCCCCTTTTGAAGTAAAACCAACCCAAATGTTAAGCTCTAAGCATGCAAAAAGCCTGATTGTGCAGATGGTGAAATCGTTGCCTTAGAACGGCAGGGTAATGAGTTCGCATCCCCTTGTTAGCATGCATTTTGAAGTAAAATCAAGCCAAACGCTAACCTCTAAGCATGCAAAAAGTCCGATGGTGCAGATTGTAAGACCGTTGCCTTAAAAAGGTGGGGTAATGCGTACGCGTTCCCTAGCTAACATACATTTTGAAGTAAAATCAAGCAAATTGTTAAGCTCTAAGCATGTAAAAAGCCCGATGGTGCAGATGGTAAGACCGTTGCCTTAGAGCGGTAACAACAAAATACATAAGTCTGTACCACCCAATGTTTGTATATATCTGATCAAAATAAGTTAGAAGCCATAGAAAGTGGCAAAACAGCCACAAAGTGTGTGAAGTGCTGCCCATCGCCGTTGCGGCCGGTGATACCCATCATAATTGTTTGATTTCTTTATAGCTCGACTATCGTTCATCCGATCTTTATCATTCCTCTGGCAAATCGCTAAATAATCTTGATTACTAACGATCTTTAGAAGTTTAAAATGTAAAGAGTTGAAGTGTTGTAAAATTATTTAAAGTATCGACAAAAAACACGCCAAGTGAACACTTTTTAAAAATTTAAATCAAATGACCGTTTAGCTGCATCTGGCCAGTAAATAAATTGAGACATTTGCCTCAAAATAGCTCCAAACACTCTCTAACAAGACCTAGAAAAAGTTACAGTTTTCCTTATTGATGCATTTTCATCTGACGACTCCAAACAAAAAAGTGCAATCGCTACCTATAACTCAAGTTACATTTGGGGTCGAACTACAATCCATACAAAGCGTGGGTCCGCATGGATCAATTCGGCAATCAAAGCGAACTGACTCTTAAGCTGCCTTTATACTTGTCATATATCTCTAAAAGAGACTCTAAATATTTAGAAAATGTAGCCTTCTTTGATGAAATAGAACAGGTTCTATTTGATAAGAGATCCTCTTTAGAGAAGTTTGACAACCGACTATTTAGAGATATATGACAAGTGTAAAGGTAGCTTTAATTGTATTGCACATTATTGCGCCAGTTGACTGATTTGGACACAAACTTGGTTCCTAACCGAAAGCATGCAATTGCAGTTAGATTCACCATAAGCTCGCCAATCACTTCATCGACTGCATCATGGTCCCTACTTAAAGATATTTTATATATTCATATTTCTTCATGCTTGTATTTAGCTTGATTTGTACACCTACCATCGATCCAATCTATTTCATGAAGCGAAATGTCCATTTTTGGCTTCATCAGTGCTTGTTGTACACTTTGTCGTGGAATTTTTATTTTGATTCATATTCACATATTAAGCTTTGACTCTCAAGTAACTGCAAAATCGACAGCCTGTCAAAAACAGCAGGTTTACCACAACAAAAACTAGGGTAAATCACAAGGGGTCGCTCAGTAGCTCATGTGTGCTAGATTTACAAATTGCCTTTTTACGAGGGCTGGTTAATGCCCTAAATATGTCTTTAAAATATTAGTAAATTTGATCGTTTATTTTCAAAAGATATACAGAAGACGGATTAAGGGTTAAGCATTTCCACGAAATCAACTGCCGACTACATAGCGTTAGATTTTTTGTAGCTAGAGCTTTACAGCAAACTGTAAGATGGTTGATAAGTTAAGAGATTAAACCACTTGTTATGGAGATTTGAAAAAAAGATTTTCAATCTGGATTTTAGACAAATTTTGAATTGGTTTATATTAGTGATCATTGATCAAGCATTGTGCCGAGTTCATTTATTAAAATTGATATTCTTTCCTCATTCATTCCCTCAGTTGCCTCTGCCGAACTGGAACAATACATACGAAAGGGTGATGTTGTCATATCCACTCGTCACATAAGGTAAGTCTCTATCTCTTGCAGTTTTTTTTACTAACAATTTCAAATATTCCCCTCGTCAATTAGACCCCGTCGTAAGCTACACATCTCTATTGAGGCACTTTTTATGATCGACTTCCCCATGCTTAAGCATAAAATGTCCTTTTTCCTGGATCGTAAACAACAAAGTGTAACACTCGACATAAGTGCCAACGGAGCCACGGAATCCCGTAACTTTGAGATACCCAATATAAATGAGACAAGCACTATACGTTCATTAGCTTTACATTTCTCCAAAAATCGTATTACCCTGTATGTGGACTGTAAAGCGAGCACACATCATGAGATTGAAATGAATCTGTCCAAATTGTATACACAAATGGATGATCCAGTAATTAAGTTGGTAGGTGAAAGAAAACTTTATGAAATAGTTTGGTTTTTTATAAAAAAAATTTCATAACAGTTCCGTGAGCGTAAGTATCCCCTGCACTTTGATGCCGACATGGAGCACTCTTTGCAGCGTGCCAATTGCCAAAAGGGTCTACATCGTCGTGGCAATCGACGCATGTTGCGCAACAAGATCACCGAACGTGGTAAGTATGATTAGAAAATTTCATATATTTGCCAGTGGGTTTTCAACCCACCCATTTTGGTATGGGTCTTTTTTTTCCAGAGAAGAACAAGAAGCGCGATGTGCGCAGCAATTGGTATAATGAGCCCACTCTGGCCCGTGAAGGTGTCGATCAGCGTCAGCAGGAGGTACCAACGAACAGCGAGCGTGGCGATATACCCATCATGCATGGCGATTGTGAAGGTAGGTTAAACAGGCCCACCTCACTCCGTTTGCCAACCCCAAAGCCAGACAAGTTGACAGTCGGTAGTCCTAAAGTAGTCAACGCATAAAACAGCTTTTCCCACTTTTCTTTGGGTTGAGGCGTGGCTTTCTTGAGTTATATTTTTGCATAGATGTTTGCGTTGATGAAATTATTTGGCTTTGTTTGTTGGCGTTTTCTGCCAGTTTTGGAGAACATAATTCAATTAAGCCAAATACTGTAGAGCATGATGTGTTAGTGGAAACGCATGTGGGCTAAAGTCTGATATGGTAAAGGAAGGGATTGGCAATGTCAATGGCCATGGCTAATTAGGTAAATATTTGAATTTCCTGACAAGACCTTGATGTAGAACATTAATAGAGTTATTTTCAAAAATGGCTTTATTGTTTTCTAAAACACTAGAAAGGTTTGAAAAGGAATTAAAATCAAGTCTTGAAAATGCAATACGAACGTAGCATATTTCAGTTCTTCTCGGCAGTTGTCCTTTTTATATGACGCAAATTAAGATTTGAATTGATTTATATGAATTTCGAATTGAAATGTTAAAAATATAAATCTTATTTATGACTTAAGTATAAGCCACTGTTACACAAGGTCAATACACTTGTAATCTGCTTACCAATTTGCCTAGCCATGTCTTCATTAGGTCTCCGTTTCCCCATCTACTTGGCTATAAAACCGTCAATGCTTTGCAAATCCGAACTAAGCCATTAATAACCAAACCACATACTATATAACCTATATGTAAGTACCCATATTCAAGACCAATAAGTTGCCGCTAAGTGCACGGGAAGTGTTGGGGAAGCGCCCACAGGAAAGACAACGCTAATGAACGCCAAGATATGACAAAGACCAAACAGCCCGGGTATAAGTTGTGCACTCGTTGAGCCTAGTGCCCGACCGACTCCAACTCCAGCATAATTATTATTTATCTGGCTCAGTGCAAAACGCCAAATTGGTAGCCAGCCGCTGTACCCACACACAGTCGGCACACTCGACAGGGATCTCGGGCGGCGGCATATACATAAATCGCAAAACGTAATGAATGAATTACTTACGTGGCGACGAGATAGAAATGAAACGAAGGTTGCCCAAATGTAACCAAAACGAGATCTCGAGCTTGAAGTTGACTTGGAACGGATGCGTTTGGGCGTTAAGGCGGCGGCGGCGGCGTTTTTTATTATATTTTTTTTGTTCAATGTTGACAAAACTCATTCAGGCAGTCAGGCAGCAGGCGAATGTTGGACTAGTTTAGTTGTTGCCATGTGTCTTACATGGCGTCGTACAAGATTTGCACGAGCGTGGTATATGTATGAGGTATACGTACATATATGAGAACTAGAGATGACAGATATTCATGCAGATGGAAGTATTAAGTCTTAGATAATTATAATATAATAAGAAATTTCTAAGCAAATCAATCAGAATAGTTTAAACAAAGGTTTCGGAAGGGTTCGTGATGAGCGTAGTTAGTAGATAAATAGGATAAAAGTTTCTATATCGCAACAAAGCGATAGAGTCGATTTCTCCTGACAGGACTTTGGCAAGTTCGGCGGTTTTTCAGGGAAGGCAGCTTGATTAGGCGTAATCTATCCTCGTAAGGAGGAAGATGGGTGGTAGGATACCAGCTTAAGCCTTGGAGAGCTTAAATTAAGAACTGTTTTTGAATCGATTCCAGTTGGTCTTGATAATTTTGATAGTATAGAGCAGAGTTCGGCGCCTCCCTATCTGAAGTGTATCCGACTTCGCTCTGCGGCAGCGACGTCGACACACCGTAAGTATACGTGCTTATACTGCTCTCTTTTGCAACAGCAAAGAAATGCTAAATGAGCGTGCTCTCGCGTTGTTAAACACACACACGCAACGCCAAAATGAGCATGTGTGTTTTGCCGGCCCCTGGTATAGAGCAGTGGTATCCAAACTCACTCAATCAAGCATTGCGCTTGTGTGCGTAGCAGCGAAACACGAAGTAAACATGTTGTAAACATTTCAACAGGAGCAAGAAGCAAAGGAACAAATGTCTCGTGAGAACAAAAAGCCGAACACGCGCATCTTAAGAGGGCAAGCCACCGAGCGTGCTCTTATAGAACACATGCATTCTCTCTCTCTATACGTGTGTCGGCTGCGACGCTGGCAGAATTATGAGCTCCTATCCCATGGGACAGGCTTTTGGCATTTTGGACACCACTGGTATAGAGACCAGACACACGACCCATATTCAAGAATTGGTCTCACAAGTGAGACATACAGTTGCTTAGTGACCAAAACCCAGAACTTCCATTGCCTTGTTTGCGTTGACCAAAATATGACTATTAAAACATCACTTGGGAACAAATTGTACACCCAGATCGTCCACTTTATTGATTCTTTCCAATGGAATGATATTAATCATAAAATCAAACTGATTAGGTCATCCATTTGCACTTTGTTGAAATTAAGAGGAAGGCTTAAACCAGCTTGAAGGAAGAGAGGAGACGCAGCATCATTATACGACAGACAAATTTTCAGGTCATTGGCATACATCATGGTATAAAACCTGTGGGATATCATTTATGAAAAGGTTAAATAGTAAGGGGCCTAAATGACTACCTTGGGGAACCCCAGAAAGTACATTAATGGAGCTGGATAGTATTGAATTGAAACGAATTTGTGCAGATCGAGTTAAGAAGGATTGGAGGGAAGCTGAGCAAGCTCATGTGAGTGAAAAGCCTTGCTGAAATCAGTATAAACTACATCAATCCGCCGCTTATTGACATATCCATTGTTTACAAGAGTAGTAAATTCCAGTAAATTCGTAAATATAGAGCGATTCTTAATGAAACCATGTTGAGATATGGCTATTACCGAGCGACAATAATGTTGTAGTTTAGAAGAGCACGAATTTAAAGAGTAATCCAATTAAAATCCAGCTAATAGCAAACTCTGAACCGGTGGGACTAATCGCAGCATAAGTGGTCAGAGTGCGAACTAGCCGTGGAATATATGTTTTAGTTGAGAAATGACATTAAGGAGTCCTTATGTCTAAGATATAGCTATCTATAGAAAAAAGGTGATAGTACTCGTTGTAAGCAAGGCACAGCCAACGGAAGGGGTCTCGATGAGCATACATTTATATACATAGGTTAGGCGGGGCGGGTCAGTAGGTAGATAGGTGTGTAGTGTCGAGTGGCTCTAAATGGCACTGACAAATTAATAAAGGGATAAGAGAGCAATGGAGTCAAACTCAGCAGCCAATAACTTATGGATGAAAACAACAGCGTAACAGATTCTTCTGCATTTAAGTAATGGGAGTTCAAATAGTTCAAATGGATGGTGGTGTCCCAGTTTAGGCCACGAAGGGCAAACATCAGAAACTCAGGTAATGCGGAGACCAGAGGCATGAACAATATTCGATATTTGGTCGCAACAGTGAGGTGTAAAGGAGTTTGGTGGTGTAGGGATCATTAAATTCTTTGGACCATCTCTTGAAAATCCAAGGACGCTTTTAGCCTTGTTGCAAATGACAGAAATGTGACTGTTAAAACTAAGATTGGGTTCAAATAATAATGGTTCTATGAAAAGTCATAATATTGCACTTTGCAATATTAAGGGGAAGACGTTTCAGGCGGCACCAAGCACTCAGAGCTTTTAGATCACTTTGTACTAGAAGTGAAGAAACTGGATCGTCAAATGACGCACATAGCTTGAGATCATCAGCGTACATAAGGGCAGTTGAATAGGAAAGAACTTGTGGGATGTTGTTAATGAATAGGTTGAATAACAATGCACCACGATGACTGCCCTGTGGGACTCCAAAAAGCTTAGTTCGAAATGTAGTTCGAAATGATTGAATTCGGTCCCTTTTTATGAATATAAATAGTGTTCCTTCAACGGACTATGGAAATCTCCCTGTTGAAGAGATAAGTTGAAAAGTTTTCAAGTGGCACACATAAGGAGTCAGCACACACTTAAGGAGTTGAAACACAACTGGGAACTTTGTCGGGTCCGGGACTGAAAGACGACTTGATTGATCGTAAGCTGGATAAAACGCTATCTGCATCTACAACAGGGCATACAATGCAGTCGTAGGTTGTCAAAAATAAGGATATGTAGAGAACAAATCAGTGGCAATATAGAATAGCATCTTTGGAAAAATGTTACAAATAGATTGGAAATATCAGCGTCGTTGTCAGACGAAACGAACATAGATATTATTTACACTTTCATGCAAGTCGGAAGTCGGTCATGGGAAAGGTTAGGATTAAGTAGGAAAAGAACGTAAACCACGTCCCCAAGCGAATTGGCAGTCCAGAAGCAGAAGACGTGAATTAATCTTCATAGAAAAGATGATTCAATTCCTAAGTAATTCTTAATTTTTTCAACTTATCGTACAGTTTGATTCTGTCTTTTAGATCACCTTATAATATCTTTTTTTTTTTTTAAATTGTATGCACTTTTCATGACGAATATTCCTCTTAAGCTTAGTCACTTTGTTTTTAATTTTAAATGTGACTCACTAAATCACATTACAGCCTCATCTCTAATCCTCTGCAGTTTGCCAATTGCGATTGGGTGCTCAGCTTAGTTGTCGTATTACATTTGGAAAACTACATTAAAACGTTGCACATTAGCAGCTGGATATTGGAAAAGGAGGCTTTGCCCATTCAAGCGACAAAGCGGATTAGGTTGCAATCAGGAAAAGTTCACAGTGAGACCGCTTGCTCAGAATGAGTGCGATTTTTGCATTGGTTAGACCTTAATCTTGTCAGTCGCCTGAACGCTTCCCACACGTACACACACACACACACAGACACACACTAACACATAATGGAGGTTCATGAATTATTGTTACTTTATTTTAAACTCTTAACTCTTTATTTTGTGTGCTGTGCACTCATTGTTCCAGACGCCCTCGCACGATCACTGAGCGATTTAATGGCTTTGGTTAAGCTGCTCCGTGAAGACATCGCCCACCAACGTCAGGAGATTGCCTACTTGCGCATGTTGTTGGAGAATTGTGCTGGCTGCAAGGAGCCACTAAGCGGTGATAATCATATACGCATGGAGGTCAATTGTCGTACATCGAATCCCTGTTATCATGGTAAGTGCGCTCTTAAATCTAATGGAAAAATAAACACAAAACAATTCTAAAATTTTAAGAAAACGGGCTTAACTAAATTACGGATTTATTTTTTAAACGAGTGGACAGAGTCAACTAATTTAGGTTTTTCTTTGTAAATTCCCTAAAGATGAACAGGTTGAATCTAAGGCTGTTTTCTATCACTTTACAGTTGATGTTAATTAAAACGAAATATTTTTCGAATAAAATGTAAAAATGTTATCAGTTCTGAATTGTTTGAGTACTAAAAAATTGTAAAACAATGCCCCTCTTGACATTAATCTTACTCTTTCCCTTTACAGGCGTGGACTGCCTTGATTCTGCTTCGGGTCCCAGGTGTGGCCGTTGTCCTGTCGGTTTCATTGGCGATGGCAAAGTTTGCAAACCGGGCGTCGCCTGCGCCAACTTCCAATGCTATCCGTAAGTCAAAAAGCATTCTGCGAAAATGAAAATTAACGTTGTTTTTTTTTTGTTGTTTTAATGGCGTCAAAGGCGTGGTCATTGCATCCATGTTAATTGTATTTGTCATGCTATCATGTCCGAAGCCTTTAAAAAGCGCCGACACTAATCTACAAAAGGTGTCCAAAAGGAGTTCTGCCTCTGCAATTATTTGCATATGGTCTTAATGGCAATTTGATGTTGTTTATGGTTTGATGATCTAGTCAAGCAACACTCTTGAAGTAGGTCTGGAAGGCAGGCGTCTCTAAGTAACTATCTATCGATTGATAAGCAAGTGATGCCCACTGTGAAGATTAATAAATATTTACTTAAAGAGTTCTAAGAAATAGACAGAGATAATCCGTAAATGAATAAGAATGAGAGCAGAGGAAATGTCGCAATATTTGTTAAAGCTTCAGAGCTGTGAGTCATCAGATATGTATAAACCAGTTTCTTTATGGACGCTAATAAAAGCCCAGACTGTAGGTAAAGGTTGTGGTTAAGTACCATTTTAGTCTGAAGTGACTTCCTTATTACTTGACATAGCTAGACTCCAGATTTTGTTTTTTTCTCCATTTCTGCACTAAGTAACTACACCAAGTTTTGCATTACGCATTTTTATATTCTGTATCAAAGGTATACAGATTAGAGTTAAACGTAAAAGGATCTTATTTCCCCGCTAATTATTTCAAGCTCGTTCCCTTTTTGGTTTCACTAGATAGTAGATAGGGACAGTAGGAAGCTCGTGTGCAAATGTATGTAACAGCCAGAAAATTTCATAAAGTATATTTATTCTTGATCAACATCAACAGCCGTCTGTCTGTCCGTAAGAAAAAACCAGATCTTAGATGGTAAATGCTAGAGGTTCGACATGCGTGGGACACACACTCTTTATACTTCGCCACGTCCCTGTCTCCCCTTCAATTTACAAAAAACTTCAAATATCTTACAGTTTTTTACCATTATTGATCGACCAGCTAAAGGTTTAGTAAATATTGGATGAACGATAGTCAAGTTATGAGCAAAAGAAAGTTCGCAAAGCCAGCGCAGTTTCCTGCTGCTACTAGAACTGCAAAATACATACGGAGCATACACTTTCGCAGGTACTTTCTCATTTTTATTTAAAAATATGTCGGAAGTAAATAGATTTACTTTCTAAAATTATTTCTTCACCTAAATCAATATAGCTCGAGGATCTTGCAACAGCACTGCGTTGTTTGTGTAGCATGTATAAGTTAGTTAATTTGAAAGTTATTCATAGTTTAGATTTCGTGGGGTGCTTAAATTCAATGCCTGCTTTCGAAACATCTAATAAAAATCTAATAGCTTTTACACAGTCGACACTTCATAGCTACTGGCGTCAGCTATAAAGTAAGCAGCCATGAAAAAGCATCTAACACTATAACAGTAGGTCCCCTTCTCTTGTTTCTGTGTTGGATGTGTTTTTTCCCATTATCATTTTATGCGCAATCATTGGGGTTGTTTGCTGCATTTTTTTGTGTTTCTCAGCTTGAAACAAATTGTAAGGTTTATAAATACAGAAAATTTATTTAATATTGTAAGGAAGTATTCTTACGTACTTTAAGGCAGAGCTGTAAGTCGAAACTACCATTACAATTTTTTGGGAAATTAATGGTAATTAAGTTTTGAATTACGAAATAACTGTAATTGTAATGGTAATTCAATTTTCACCTACCCAAAAAAATGTAATTTTAATATCTATTCACAGCCCTGGTAAAAGTAACGCAACTGGAAGTGCCTTTCCTTTCAGAGAAGAGCACGATAGGGATGCCTATAGCAACATATAAGCTTCACACAAGAGCTGAAACACTACGGCTCGCTACGGATCGGTGGCAAAACCTTTCCTTCTACGCTGTAGCGAGACTTACGAGGCCAGTTCAACCAAAAACGTACTAACACACTCTTACGTCACAGACGGGAGCACATATCACTTCTTGTGCGAACCCTCAGGGGTCACTTGTTTTTTCGCAGACACGCAGCACGCCTAGGAGTCACTCACAATGACTTCTGCGGAAGCTGCAGATACGAAGAAGAGGAGGAAACAGTACAACACCTTCTCTGCCATTGCCCCGCTTTGAGCAGAAGGTGACTTAGGACATTTGGCCAACCTCTCCTACTCAATCTCTCGGAGACATCTGGGCTAGAGATCCCAGCTCTACTAAAATATATTCTGTCCACACAATGTCAGTTTTAATTAGCGTTAACAGGGAATAAAATGGAATCGCAATGGGCCCAAAGTGGCCTAAGTGGGAGAGCGACTTGTCGCTCTCAGCCATCGCAACCTAACCTAACCTAGCCTAAGCTCGCCTCTCAATTGGTCCATGATTTCGTGTTGCATGTGGCACCGTCTTGTTGAAACCACATGTCAACAAGGTCCAATATTTTCCATTTCGGGCAAAAAAAAGTCGGTAATCATCGCACGGTACTTTGCTCCATTGACTTTAACTTAACTTCAATTTGACTTAAAAAGTTCTGTCCAATGACGCCGCCGACCAACAAACCGCACAAAACAGAGCATTTTTCGGGGTGCATTGACAGCTTTTGAACTGCTTCTGGCTGCTCTTCAGACCAAATTCCGCAATTCTGTTTGTTGACGTACCCATTGAGTCAAAAATGTCCTTTGACAATTTTTCGATAAAAAAGTGGACCTGCATTCAACTTTTCTAAAATCCTTCCGTAAAATCTTCCAGGTGGGCGAATAACAAATAGCCTGTTCGGTGGGCTGATTATGACGACCATAAAATGGACGTAATTTGCGAAATACATTTCTCACAGAGCACGAATTTTGATAATAAAGTTTAATGATTGGCAAGCGCTGTTCGTTTGTTAGTCTATTCACCTTACTGAGCATTTTTGGTGTTGCCACATGTTACGAATCACGCGCGAGGTGTCAAAAAATGTACACTGCAAAACCAAATAGCATAAAATCACTCTTTATAAAGTAGGTCAATTCCAATAATTTTTAAATTGAACAAATTTCTTTGGAATCTGAACTTATTTTGGTCTACCAGCTTACTTAAAGTCCAGGGTCTTCTTGTAACATGCATATAAAATTTAAGGTTATTTTATAAACAACATTAGAACAGAAGAGAATAAGCAATCAAAAAAAGTTACAATAACTGTTGTAAAAATCATTTCTATCATTCTTTGTAGTAACTTTTTCAATGTCCAAGCTCGTTAAAGGTTAGGTTCTTACAAAATTCTAAGAAAAGGTTTTTGTAGAGTGCTACCAACACACAACAAGAAATCAATGTACATTTTCCCTCCTCTTAACACAAAAGACCATCTACCGCTTACACACAGGAATATGGACACGCTCAACCCCTATAAAAAATGGTTAGATAACTTCCACAACAAAGGATCAACAGGTGTGCCATATCATTAGCACAAGTTTTATGGTATTTTAATAGAATACATCGTTCTCGCTCATAGCCCCTGACGCCGCCTAGGTTCTAAATTCAAATGATTGTTCTTAGTTTAGGCGTTCGCCACACACATTGGCCACATTTCATCGATAATGAAAGATGACAGTAACGAGTCGGCGGCTATCGTCGTCGTGACAACATTTAAAACAATTTTATGCAAATTAAAATACGGTCAAGCCAGGGCGCACCTTCCTTACCTACCAACCGATCCCCTAGACACCTACAATACAATTCACTCTTTCGGGCCTCTTTTTTTCCCAATAATGTACACAAATTTATGGTCGACTGCTTCCTATGCGCGTGGCTAGGGCCAGTGGAAGGCGCTTCAGGGTCTCACATTTCCAAAACAGAAATCACTTTAAGTGTTTTGACACAATGAAGTCAGTCAGTCCTCAGAGGCCTTTTGCTTGGTTTTTGGTGCGGGTTCTTTTTAACTAATTTATGCGGCTATTTCGAGTGCCATTTGTGGTCCAGAGACCACCTCACAACTTTCCGATTCTTTATTTATTTATTTTTGAGCCCTTTTGTATTATTGCAAAGGTTTTGTTGCATTTTGTTGAAGAAATATTCTTCTTCTACATCGGGCATGTCCGTTACATGGCATAGCTTGTTATAGTTTTGTTTAACATATTTATGACAGCGTAGGGCTTTGAACTGAGCTAGAATTTATGTTTTTATTAGTTTCGATCTGAGGGTCTTTTGCATAATTAGTTGATTAGGTTTGACATAAATTGGCAGAGCAAGAACTTTATTAGTTGACCGCCCTATGGCGTTTTCTTCCGGTTTTGAAATGGAAAACTTGATACATGATATGGGCTGTAGGTGGATTAACAGTTCCGCAGGGCGTTTGATTAAGAAAGGCTTTGCTTGTTTGAAGATAAAATGAAGATAAATTACTTACTTCAGCTTAAATAATAATCTCTTTAAGGGGTCTCCAAATTGCTTCCTTGACCTTAATGGCTTTTTAATTTTTGCAGACACAAAAAAAAGATTTGATAGATATGTAAATACATAAGTCATTTAAACTGTATCACCCAAAGCATCTTCTACACAATCCAATTCATATTTCTTACTCACTTAACGGGCACTTTCCATTTCACAAAGCATAGCCCCATACTGCACCAACTCGGGGCCACCACGAAAACCAATCATAATTTAGCCCAAAGCTATTGACAGTCAGTCCCCACCCAAAACTAAAAGTTTTCACCGCCTTTCAACGCACTTATTTTCCTCTGTTGTTCAGTTTTAAATTATGCATCTGATGAAATAATCAGCAATGCAATCAACTCAAGATTATGTTACCCCTAGCATGGCAGATAGATAGAAGATGATGAGATAAAGACAACAACAACAACAACTACATGTGTATACACATGTGTCAAACAGAATTCCATTTTGATTATGGCAACAACTTTCCCACAGATTCTATTTGGGGGGAAAAAAAAACAAAACGTTTACGGCAAACAATTTTTGAGGAGAGTTAAAAGACAGCAGCAAAAGCAGCTAGCTGGTTCAACATCAAAGTTCGGTGGAACGCATATCTCAAGAGAAGTGAATCAAGTTCGCCTACGCACCGAAAAAAAGCAACAGCCGCGGCCGCAAAAGTGGATCCATTGATTCCAAGCCGTCGTCTTGGTGGTGGTTGTTGTTGACTCTGTCGTTTGACTGCTTGAATTCAAATTAATAGCTGACTTGGGCTTGGACGCCGCACAGTGGGGCTATTTTACTTTATTCCGATCCAATGCAATGCAAAAACAAGAAGGCCAGGCTAAGTTCATCTGTGCCAAACTTTTTATACCCTTGCAAATGCTGTTTTTGAACTGTCAGAGTTTAAGAACGCTTACATAAAAATCAAAAAATGTTTGAACTAAAACCCATTTTCCGACAGATTAACATCTGATTTCAACCAAATTTCGCGAATCTTTTTGAAAACATATCAAATTAACAATCGCCGAGTTTAAGAACGATAAAATTGAAAACAAAAAAGTTTTTCTTACTTAGACTGATTATCCGACCGATCGGTCCTATGGCAGCCTTAAGATTTAGTCATCCGATTTCGACCAAATTTTGCGAATCTATTTGATACATATAAAATTAGTAATCAGCGAGTTTAGGGACGCTAAAATTCCAAGCAAAAAACTATTTTTTACTAAGACCCATTTTTTGACCGATGGTTCCTATGGCAGCTATAAGATATAGTCATCCGACTTTGGGCAAAACTTGCAAATCTGTTTAAAAGCATATAATATTAATAATGGCCGAGTTTGAGGACGCTAACATTGAAAATAAAAAAGTTTTTCCCACTAAGACCCATTTTTCGACCGATGGTTCCTATGGCAGCTATAAGATATAGTCATCCTATCCGTTCGGTTCCGACATATTAGCAGCGTGCAGTAAAAGGAAGATTCTGTGCAAAGTTTCAGCTCGATAGCTTCAAACTGAGAGACTAGTTTGCGTAGAAACAGACAGACGGACAGACAGACAGACGGACAGACAGACGGACAGATAGACAGACAGACAGACAGACGGACAGACAGATGGACGGATGAAGCTCGACTCAGCTCGTCGCCATGATCAAGAATATATAGTTTATGGGGTCGGAAATGAATATTTCTATGCGTTGCAAACTTCTGGGCCAAATTATAATACCCTTTGCAAGGGTATAACAATACAGAAGGCTAGTCATTTGTATTGAATTTTAATGAAATTTTTTAACAAGATACATTGCATACTTTTGGGCAGTACATAATTTTTTCATTTCGAACACATATTTGTTAAATGTAATAACCTTGCTAAAAAAATGGTGGAATTGTTTTGGATAGTTTATTTTAAAGTTAATAATTAGTACTTGAAGATTATATCAAAGGGAGTCAAAACAAAAGCGTAGGCTCCCTACAAATCGCGCCCTAAAAGGGTCACAATAGGCATTTTAAGCCACTTTAAGATCAAATTACCCAAAAATCCAAACCAGATTTGAGTTCAGCACACGAAAATCACCTAGAACCACCACCAACCCTTCAATAAACTAAAAAAAGTTTTATTTTGCTGCCTTGTGCCGATGCTTTCATTCATTTATTTTCATGAATGCAACTATTAAATTTTGGGATTTTTGAATAGCTTTTTGGCCTAAAGCCCACTGTGCGCCGTCTCTGGCTCATTTCTCTGCAATGAAAACAAAACAACAAAAACAACAGCTAGCTCCAGCTCCAGAGCTGAAGATCAAGCTGCAAGTCTTAGTCAAACCTCACAGATAAGTGGCCTGTGGCAAAATAAACGCCGCTTTATGGCAGTTAGTTGCAGTTTGTCGAAAAGCGTTGTGTATGCGCCACATAGGATTGAGGATCGCTCGCAAAAAAGGGAGTCCCCCTTAGATACGAGTGCTGAACCAGGCAGCCAAGTGCTTGTCTTTGGTTTTAGTTGTTGTTGTTGTTAGAAATAAGTGCTATGCATTTGCATAGCATGCGCTACTATTAGAAGCAATTTGGGTGAGGTTAGTGGATGCTGTCGGAAAAAAAGTTAATACTAGGGAATTGGAAACCGGAGAAAGTAATATCGAGTGTGAAAGAGGCTGGAATTTGGTAGTGAAATTAATTATGAAGCTATCATAATAAGGGAACCAAGCCAGAAACCGAATCAATTAGCGAAAATTTCTCAATTAAATATTATTTTAGAATCAGAATCGTGATTTGAAGCGGTATGCGAGAATCGATATTCGTGCAGTTTCTACGACGTTTAATTATAAATCTATAAATTTACTCTGCTGGCCGTTCTAAAGGATAATGTCCGAAAATTTATACATCTGTCTATAATAGAAACACAGAAAAATTCACAAAGTCCTTTAAAAATATTCAAAATTATATAATTTAAAAAAACAAAACAAAATTTTCGTATACATCAAGTCAATTTACCTTCCGTTTCTGCTCCACACGCGCACACACTTGTAGCTCACATTGAGCAGTGACTGCAGCCCAAAACAAATGGTCTAAAAGCCTTTGCATGCTTCAGAACCATGTTCACACATTACTCTCTCAGTCTCCCGCCAATCTGCCTGCCAGTCCCTACTGACGCTGCTGCTGCTGTTGCTTTAGGTACTTTCTGTCTAAGTCTTTTGGGTGGTGTTTGAACTGGACTTGAGCACAAGACAGGCAAGAGAACAAAAAAAACAAGGAACAGCCAGCAAATTGGAATTATGAATTATGAATGCGTGGTTAATAAAAAGGAAGGACCCAGACCAGAGCACACGGTCTGGCAAGTGGTTTCGTCATGCTAACTAACTGGTGGCTGGAGTTTTGGAGTCTTAGAGGCGGGGGCGGGGTCAGTGGCAGAAATGCTAATGCGTTCCTCGTTGCGCTTGACTGGCTATTTTCCCAGCACTCAAACGATGCCGCAGACAATATGGTCGAATGAACTGAAACAAAGCAGAAAAGCGCAAAGTGATGCTGCTCTGGGAACATAAGCCTACGCAACATCAGCCTGGACCTGGCTTGTATGTATATATGTAGCTGGACAGGCCACAGCGCCGCCTTGACTTAGACCCCTCGCCTACCCCAGCCACTTAAGTACTTAACACTTTTTGCTAATTGCGCGTTGCCAGATTGAAGAGGTGGCCGAGCGGGGACAGCCGATCCCCAAAATGCTTCTACAAAAATATTGACGCACAGTCTCTTGACAAGTGTTGTTGCCCACCATGGAAAAAAAAGGCCTCAAGCTGACGAATCTGTTGAACTGACAGCGACTCCATATACATGCATACCCGCTCCACGCACAAGTTAAATCAGAAAAAAACATACTATTTTCGTTATTTTTTTTTGCAACTCAGGCTCAGTTTTGAACGCCTACTGTTATTGGAGGGTTTGTTGTTAGTATACTCTATAGTGAGTGAGGAATATTGATGATTTTGTCATGCTATTGGAAGAAAGAACTTTTCATTTTAAGTAAATGAGCTGTGAAAAAGTAAACATTAAATAAATAAAAAAACCATTAAATAAATAAGAAAACGATGCTTCTACGGGGACTTGATCCCACGACCTCGACGTTTTCTAAGCAAATGTCTTGTCCACCCTACCACGGCCCTTGTTGCCTGCTGAGCGGCAAGATGCTAACTGCTTACATTCTTCAGTATGATTTTGACCCCAAGTCTTACTTATGGCTGATAGTCGAGTGGGCTAAGGTGCCGTCGTCTGTGTTTGTTCAGTCTTCGAGGTACTGAATTCAAATCCCAGTAAAGTAAGTAAAAAAAAAAATTTTTTAATGGTATCTTATAATTAATTACAGCTTAGAAAAAAAGTAGGTGGTGCTGTAGTGCTGATCGGTCGTGTCTCTTCTGCCCTTTTCCCATATCCAGGATATTCGAATGGATACATCGAAGAAGAACTCTGCCTCAAAAATTCAATCTCAATAATTCATGCTTGATTTCAGTATTTTCGGCTTGGATCCAAGAATATTTCGTTTTACCTTTTTTACTTTTGAAATCAAAACTGCTTGATATCAAGCACGATCGGCTTGGTTTTTTCTCTGAGTGAATCGATAAATCATTCACCTATACGTAGTAGAAAAATTCAACGGTCCTAAAACCGCCTTGGTGAGCTCCATAGAGTGGTTCGTTCGTTTGTAATGTTTATTTTGGATGAGGTAGAACGTCCATTGCAACCCATACATTGAACACAAATTTTTAAATACATTTGTTCGTACGTTACGTTACGTACATTACATTTTTTTCCACTATAAAACAAGTATAAACGGTTAATAAGGGGAACCGTGATTACATAATTGACCACACTGGTAATATTAACAAATCCTCTTCCTTCGCTGACGACACTTAATTCATTATTTTAAGTATTATGACGGAAGGCAGGGGCTCGTACTTGTAGCCAGGATTTGGGCGAAATACAGTTTCTTAAGATGGAGCAACTGTTGTACCCCTTTAGGTAGTACTGTAGTGCCTCGCAAAATTTACATGAAGAGTCTTTAGAATTGCACATTTCAATATTGCTTGGAATTTATTAAATTATGTAGATTATTTGTGCAGAATTTATCAATAAAAGCTATGCCAACAGCGGCGCATATAAGAGCACTTCATGCCATGGAAATGCCAAATAAATGCAAAAATTTATGAAATATTTTAAATTTCCCAATTCAATTTTACGAAACCCTAAGCAAGATTCTATTGGCACTTCATAAAGCTATCTTATTTCGTTGAGGTCTACCAAAATCGATCATTATTAAATCGAGGACAGTTTTGATATATCTGCTTGGACGTATGAAACGTTACAGAATTCAATGCGCAATATGTCTTGAAAGGAGAATGAATGTCACCCAATTGTTTTACAGCTTAAGGAACAGAAAAAGTTATGTTTAAATAGTAAGTTGGTTGCAAATAAAATCGTAAATTTTTCTCATGAAATTATACAAATATTACTTAATTTAAACATCCAAATAAAATATAAGCCCAATGTGTTTTACCATTAGAGTGCGCAAAATTGGTAAAATAAAAAGTTGGTATAGGCAGGGACCACCTTTGCTTTGTGTAGAGCTATTTTCTGGCCATTTGAACATTAATTTTTTTTTTTGCAACAAAATATTTTTTCAAATTATGTGAACATTTGCGCTAATATTGGTACTATAAATGGTCACAGGATAAATTTCTTAACATATTCTTGAAATATATGGCCTCTTTATTCAATATTTTTCTATACAATTCTAAAAATTCACTCCGGGTAGACATATTTTTCAAAAATGCCCATATGGAACTGAGCTCCAAACTAAAAATTTCTTCTAATTTCAGGATAAAACCTCTCATAATTTTCAAATGATTATTTCACTTAACTCAATTTTATGCCTCCCTTTTCCTCTTTATTAATTAGAATTAAGATTTTTTGAAAAATGTAATAATAAGTCCCTAACCAAAGCAAGAGTACTCGTGCTTTGGCTTACCCCAAAACCATCATTCATCATCAAAATTATTGTGTACTTCTGAGTCACATTTAAGCTAGGAAGCCAAATTCTGTTTGGTCTCTGACTTTAGCTCTAACTCAGTTCTGTGTCTTCCGGCAACTTAACATAAACTACTTAAATATATGACTTCTGGGTCAATTGGGCACAGTAGTTTGATGAGATCTTCTAAGAAAATTGAGCTGCCATGAGTTATGTCCTCAAAAGTGGGTTACTTATGGATGTGCAAAGCTAACTGTAACCCCGAATGTGAACTAATGACCATGTCATGATATGTAAATATTTTGCAAAAGGCCCATAAGCAATCCCACACGGTTAAGGCATAAATAAAAGGAACAGAGAAATTTACATGCAATGCAGATGTTGTTTTTTTTTTTTTTTTTTGGCCATGGGCCATCATCCTACACAACCTACACATGAGACTGAGAGTGCCTTCTTTTGACTTTTAATAAGATTTTCTTGTAATTGTAATTTGTTTTCTTTGGAGCTGTGGGTCTTCCTGTATGCAGTATGCTGTGTGCTGTATGGGGATATTCAAGATGAAAAAGTGAACTTAAAAAAAAAACCCGACAAACAACTGGCACATGTCTACCCTGTCGAACTATGGCTTTTGTCGGCTTGGCCACTATGTGTAACCTTTTTTTGTCTGTTTTGTGTGCCAGCCATTCAACAGCTAAACATCATTAATAAATTTCACCTTTTGTTGTTGTTTGTTCCTGGCCTGTCAGTATTAATAATAATAAACAAAACGAACCCATCTTCTTTTACTTTTCATTCGCAGAGGCGTTCAGTGTCACGATACTGTAAACGGTGCACAGTGTGACTCCTGTCCAGTTGGCTATGAAGGTGATGGACGCACATGTTCGCTACGTAATCCTTGCCTGGACACACCATGCCCCTCAGGTAAGTTGGGTTTAAGTTGTTGACTGAATGGAGGCCCTTGATTTTGTATTTGTAGGCGGTTTATTTGAGTTTTTAATTAGTTCTCAAGTGGAGTTTAGGGGCTTGCTTAGCCATTTGAGATTTTGATGTCTGGTAGTTAAATTGTACGGATTTATTTTTAGAAAGAGAAAGAAATTAGCAAATTGAATAGAATATGGGAAATTTTCAAGTGAAGTCTTGATTACAGTTAAGAACAATGACGTTCCCAAATGCCCCACCAGCTGACCTGTAGCGCACACAATTCACACGACTATTTGATTTATTAATGCTCAGACTCACTGAACCCTTTTTGATTGAAAAAAAACAACTCTCGAAAATTATAGAGTGGCAGGGCAGTCATTTTTTTTTTAGTTTTTTTTGTGTTTGTGTTGATTCCAACGAATGTGTTAAACAAGGCAGCTCTAATTAGAGCTTACTGAGATTCGGAAGGCGTGCGGGAATGTCGTGTCTCATAAGTCAAGTTTCGCTAATTGATTTCGGTAAAAATACAAAGAGACTTCTTCCAGCGAGGGTGGACTACATTAGCGAAAATACCTAATTTAATGATTTATTTATTCTCATTTGTTATTAGGCAACATTATACTGCCCACGCATAATATGCAACACTATCAAAGGCAGAGCCAATATCAAAGCACGCAGCGCAAATACTCGGTCATAACAAACTAAATTAATATATGAAAAAAAACTATCAAAATTATTAAAATCATAAAAATCAAAACACTCTTATACTTAAATAGTCATAAGTTGTAAGCTCTACACACGAAATTCAAAAGTATTCAAATTCAAAAGCTACTTACAAAAATTTACAAACCTAATGAAAATAATAATAAACACACACTTTTAGTTTATAGAAATGCACTAAGTAATAATTTATATGCCCAGAAAGTGGAGTTTATAAACGTGTAACGAACTTTGGTTTTCCCCCCCTTCCCAAAACTCTGTAATGAACAAAATGAATAAAAATTATGCTGTACAATTTTCCAAAATCAAAAAACAAAAACCCTGTTGTTTTATTTGACAAAAAAACAATCGAAATCGGTCTGTATTTATTTGGATATACTATTTGTTTTTATTTTCTTTGGTACATAAGCTTTCCCATCAACTATTTCTTTGTCTATCTGCCTATCAAAAATCATCTTGCATTTTCCTATATATATCTAAGAATCGCCTCATGTTTATACACTATCATTTTCTGGAGCTTATAATGCAGCATACACAATAAAGCAATCATCATGAAATATTTCAAGAAGCTGTTTTTTGAATGAAAGCTAAATATTGTAAAGAATTTTTTCTTTTAAAGTAAAATTTAGTATAATTGCACAAGATTCTCATACTTAGGTTTTAAATTGATGCAGAAATAGTTAAACTAGACATTTGCTGGAGGTAAACTAATTTCAACTGACATAACCTAATTTTTTTGCACTTAACCTAATTTTTTTTTAACATAACTTTGCTATTTTCAATCATAATAATCTTCCGCTTCCTTAGCCCGCACATATAAGCTTTCATTCCATTAACATAAACTCAACTATTTATAATTATCATTCTCAAATTTCATCTTATATAGCCATTTTTCTAATAACCATGTAATAATATGGAAATCTGAATTAAATCTTTTCAAATATTTGCACAAGTTGTTTGGGTCATTGCGATAATCGGATACGTTTATCAGAACTATGACATTTAAGGATTTTTTACCGTCGTATATAAAATCTAATATTTGACTAGAGCCATTCTATGGTTTTTACTGTGGATTAGGAAGACCAGACTAAATTATGCAGAAAAGTGGTGACTAAATGCCTTTTCTCAGTAGCGCAGAAAATACATTTTTATGGCAAATTCTACTTAAAACAAGAAAGAAAGTCGGTCAAGCCCGACTATTACATCCTCTGT
Source organism: Lordiphosa magnipectinata (assembly GCA_037044535.1). Lineage (NCBI taxonomy): Eukaryota > Metazoa > Arthropoda > Insecta > Diptera > Drosophilidae > Lordiphosa > Lordiphosa magnipectinata. Next base: position 87,353 of record JBAMBO010002744.1, on the reverse strand, counting down.
TTGAATATATCTGATCAATTTAAGTTAGAAGCCACACAAAGTGGCAAAAAAGCCATAAATTGTGTGAAGTACTGCCCATCGCCGTTACGGCCAGTGCTACCCAACCTAATTGCTTGTTTTCCTTATAACTCGACTATTGTTTATCCGATCTTTATCATTGCTTCAGCGAATTGATAAATAATACCGATTACTTAATATGCGTAGAAGACATGAACCATCTACATACAAAATTGTGGGAGATATGACGTTTTTTCTAAATTTCGGGGGCGGGAGGGGGCGTGGCGAAAATTGAAAATAAGCTTGATCTGCCTGCAAGTATAAGAAGCTTATGTCCCATACATGTCAAACTGCTATCTCGTACCATCTCTGAGATCTGAGCGCTCATACAGACGGACATGGCTATATAGACTCTACTGTTGATGCTGATCAAGAATATATATACCTTATAGGGTCGAATGTGATTCCTTCTCCCTGTTACATACTTTTGCATAAACTTAGTATACTCTGTGTACCTTTGGTACAAACAAGCAAGAAAGTCAGTCAATCCCGACTGTTATATACTCTGTATCTGGGGTAGCAGCTGAAAGCAGCGCTGCTGAACAATAGATGGCTTCCCTACTTGCATTGAACAATGGGGGATTTTCAAAACTGACCAATAGATGATGCCACTTCTGCCAAGGCAGGGTAAGTAACTTTCTCTTGGCCATAGAATCGATCTTTATCATTTTTTCCGCAAATCGATACATAATACCGATTACTTAATATGCGTAGAAGACATGAACCATCTATATACAAAATTGTGAGAGATATGACGTTTTTTCTAAATTGCGGGGGCGGGAGGGGGTGTGGCGAAAATTGAAAATAAACTTGATCTGCCTGCAAGTATAAGAAGCTTATGTCCCATACAGGTCAAACCACTATCTCTTACCATCTTTGAGATCTCTTCGATCATTCGGACGGAAAGACAGACAGACGGTCAGAGGGACATGGTTATATCGACTCGGCTGTTGATGCTGATCAAGAATATATATACTTCCTCGGGTCGGAAATGATTCCTTCTCCCTGTTACATACTTTTGCACAAACTTAATATACTCTGTATACCCTTGGTACAGCGTATAAAAATATTGTCTCTTGCAAAGGGTATTATAATTTTGCCCAGAATGTGGCAAGGAAATCTGTGGTTACTAGATCAACGCTTCCTTTTTCTACGAATTGAATCCACTTGGCATTGAGCCGTCGCTTTCAACTGCTTAAGCAATTCCTCTTTTACTTAAAACGGATCTAGTAACCGTAGATATGAGTGTCACCTTCCATGTAACCTTGTTAACATAGAGTTCAACTTACAATCGATCATGCGAAAACCGAAGTGGAAATGAGAACAGGCCTGTATCTTATGGCTGCCATGACGGATCTGCCTACCGATCAGACGGAAAATGGGCCTTAGTGAGAAAAACGATTTTTGATAATAATTTTTATGCATTCAAACAGATTTCCCAAATTTGATCGAAATCGGCTGACAATCGGTCGAAAAGTGGGCTTTAGTAAGAAATAATTTTTAATTTTAATATTAGCGTTTTTTATCTCCGATATTTTAAAACGAGCAAAAGGTGTAAAAGGTCGTTGACATCACTGTCAAGCATCAAATACAGATTGTGCAAGACCTAAAGTGTGGTCAAATACTTTATCGAGAAAATTTCATACTTGCAATTGCTATAGTCCCTTAAATCTAACTGTCTTACATATTTTTCTTGCAGCCTTATTGTTTTCACATCTTTTTGGCACACTTATGCTTACTATTTCTTACCTCCTAACTGATTCTCCATCCATAACCTTAATTTTCTTACACATCACCTCCTTCTTTATTCCTCCCTATTTCATCTTTGCTGTATTCTTTATCTCTAATACTAAATTATTATCTTTAATAAATAGTTTTTCTACTCAATTCAATCTAGGTGTTGAATGCATTCAAATGGGTTTCCCACCCCATTTCCAATGCATTTCCTGTCCAAAAGGTCATAAAATCAATGGAACCAATTGCCATGATGTAGATGAATGTACTCTATATCAGCCCTGCGATGAGAATACCATTTGCACCAATCTGAATCCAGGCTTTAGATGTGGACCCTGTCCGCCCGGCATGGATGGTATACACGCACATGGCTATTATGCGGACTATTTGGCTGTGGGTTTCCAAAGGCAAACTTGCGTGGATATAGATGAATGCAAGACGGGTTTCTTCAGATGCCCGGAGCATTCCACCTGCATTAATGGCATAGTAAGTTGGAGTACATATGTGCAAGTAACATGTATATATATGATTTTTCCCCCATCTCCCCATATTAGGGTTCCTACAGATGTCAATGCCATGATGGCTATGTGGCCAATGGTACCTTTAGCTGTCTCTCATCGGCAGATGTTTGTCCCGATGGCAGTATTTGTGCTCGGAATGCGGAATGTGTGTTGGTGGATAACTATAACAAATATCAATGCCGCTGCAGTGTGGGCTGGGCAGGAAATGGCAAGATTTGTGGACGTGATCGGGATCTAGACGGTTGGCCAGATGAGACCTTAAATTGCATGGAGCCACGTTGTCGTCGTGATAATTGCCCAGACTTACCGAATTCCGGTCAGGAAGATGCTGATTTGGATGGTGCGGGCGATGGATGCGATGATGATGCCGATGGGGATCAAGTCTTTAACAACAAGGATAACTGTCCCTTTGCCTACAATATAGAACAATTGGATACCGATCATGATGGTGTGGGCGATGCCTGCGACAATTGTGTATTTGTGGCCAATTCCCGTCAGTTGGATGCCGATAATGATGGTCTGGGCAATGAATGTGATGAGGATATGGATAGTGATGCAATTTTAAATAAATATGACAATTGTCCATTGCTAAGGAATCCCAATCAATCGGATGTGGATCACGATGGGGTTGGAGATCGCTGTGATAATTGTCCCACGATCCCTAATCCGTTGCAGGTACGAATTTCGGTATCTAACATTGAGAAAATTAACTTAAAACCAAATGTTTTTGAATTGCAGGAAGATCGTGACATGGACTTGGTGGGCGATGCCTGTGACAGTAATATTGATGGCGATGATGATGGTATACAAGATTCGGAAGACAACTGCCCGATGGTCAGCAACTCTGAACAACTAGACACGGATGCAGATGGAAAGGGTGATGCCTGCGATGATGATATCGATGGTGATGGCATACCCAACTATCGAGATAATTGTCCCTTGGCCAGAAATCCCGATCAAAAGGATTCCAATCGAAATGGCAAAGGTGATGTCTGTGAGGATGATGAAGATCTCGATGGTACACCCAATATTATCGATAATTGTCCTAACAATTCAATGATTCATCGCACTGATTTCCGTACTATTCGTTCGGTTATATTGGATCCTGAAGGTGATGCCCAGTTAGATCCTAACTGGGAAGTTCATGCCAATGGTTCGGAGATAGTGCAGACCTTAAATTCGGATCCGGGTTTGGTGGTGGGCGACGATGCTTTCGGTGGCGTGGACTTTGAGGGCACTTTCTATGTCAACGATGATACGGATGATGATTATGTGGGTTTTATATTTAGCTATCAAAGTAATAGCAAGTTCTATGTGGTGCAATGGAAGAAGGGCACTCAGACTTATTGGCATTCTTCGCCTTTCCGTGCTTCGGCCGAACCGGGTGTACAAATCAAACTGATTGATAGCAACACCGGGCCAGGATCTATGATGAGAAATAGTCTTTGGCATGCAAATGACACGCCAGGGCAAGCTAAATTGTTGTGGAGAGATCCCATGAATGTGGGCTGGAAGGAAAAGACCTCTTATCGTTGGTCTCTTATGCATCGTCCTGCCATTGGACTGATCAGATTAAGGTAGGAAGCTCCAACTCGGCGTTGTGATGCACTCTGACTATTTCTATCTATCTCTTACTCATAGAATGTATGAAGCTGATCGTTTGGTCTTGGACTCCCACAATGTCTACGATTCTACGCTCAAGGGCGGACGTCTGGGCGTGTTTTGTTTCTCGCAGGAGATGATTATATGGTCGGATCTGATATACAAATGCAACAGTGAGTTGACTTAAATTTCTTATGCTATTCTTGATTTCAGTTGAATAAACTTTACGTGTATTCCATAGCTCGCGTTGCTCCTTTAATCTACAACGAATTGCCCACACATTTAAAGCTGAAGGTGGAGTTGGATAATTAACCTAACCTAAGCCCTCCACAAAACAAGTTGTAATAATGTGTAACTGCCATAAACTTTAACCAAATTAACGAATTGTAATCGAAGTTATTTATTTTGAGCACTGAAATGCATTGATTATACAAATAAATAAAAATATTAATAAGACAATGTTTGCTAATTTATACAATTTTCAATTGATTTTTCTTGTATGAGGAAACATTTTGGATTCAATGGCAATCGTTAGTTTTGAGCCGATCTGGGTGAAATACGTCCGACCACATCGAAATTAAATACCCTTTTTGAAAATCGCGCTCCAGTGGCGGGCAAGAAGTAGTCCCGTGGCAATACTTTTGGTTATGTTTTCATATTTTATTGAGGAATTCGTACACTAGGTTCATATAATACGCACCTTATATATATGTTTTATATATTCTAGATTAAGCCGCAAGAAGAGACACTTTGCCATTGTTATTCCGGAAGAATCGACACTGTCGATATTATTGTTACTTCCCAGAAACAGCTGTTGACGGACAATAGCCACAACTATCGATTGCACACACTGACACTGGGCAGTGTGGCCAGCCCACAAATAGCGAAATACACTGTAAGAAATAGCTAAGAATAGCAAAGTTAAAACTATGTGCATAATACGCTGCTAATACGCTGTTTACACTGAGGTCTTACGACTTTTTTTTGGTATTTTTGCAAAGACTGGTCGTCCGGCCTTACAAAAACATGGCAGTTGACTCTTAATCAGTGCTGGCAGATCGATTATACCCCAAAAATGTGGTAGCCTAATGCAATTTTTATCGATAGCTATCAGAATATGCACCCGCGTGCATTTGAAAAATTTTATAAATTGGACTAGAGTTGCGTTCGGTAGTTTAATTATTTTGTAATAATAAAATATAAACAATATTAATAAAATGATTACAATACTTTTGTCAGCTTATTTGTCAGCTTATACTCTTTCATTTTGTGTGTACATCTTGATCTTGCGGTTTTCATTTTGCTATCAGCTACGTTTTATTTTTATTTGACGACTGATCTTGACCCTGCCGATCCTGACCTCGCTGCCGATCCTGACCTTGCTGCCGCTGCCTGACTACGTTGACGACAATGGAACCAAACGCACACATCACTTTTCAAGGAGATGCCTTGGAATTGTTTGAGATGGCTCCAATTTTCTCGCATTGCAAGACAATTGTCAACAACAATTTCCAGATTATGTAAATGATTGAAGTGTAAGTTTAATTTGATAAATTTGGTCAATTATTATAAAAAGTGGGTTCAAAGTTGAACAATTTTTCAAACTCAAAAATGTTGTTTTCTTTTTTGGATTTAAATGTGAATTCTAAAGAAAAATGGTATATGATATATATATGGGGTTTAGTGACCTGTTTTTGATTTTAGTCAATGTTACAGCTGGCTAGCTCGAGGTCTCTGGTTGAGTATAAATCTTTATAACCAACCAATAAACAGATATTAATTACAACATTTAGGAATAGTAATTGGGTATATCCGTACAACGATCGCTGTTTCGAGAATAACCAAATTCTCTCATCAGCAGACTTGTTTTGCTGTTCACACTTCAAACAAACATTCCAGTTGACATTTAAGCCTCTTTCAATCGGTGAATAAAGGCATAGGAATTCCAATGTTGTAAATTCGCAGCCCGAATTTCCGCTATGGTTTTTTTTTTGCTTGAAGGTGTTCAGGAGTTTACGCATTTTGTCCAATTTTATTTAAAGTGAACAGAACTTTAAAAAGAATGATTATATCGAAAAACTAAAAATATCGTATGTTATATTAGACAGAAGACCATCCATTAGTATTTTCTAAGATATTTTTCTGTCATCAGACCATTTTTCAGAATTTCTTAAGCTTGGAAAAACAAAAAACTATTTTATCAAAAAATAACCATAATTTACATTTTAATATCAATCAATTTGTATCCTATGAACAAAATCAAAGCTTCGCGTTTGGATAATCTGTAAAGTTATTCAATGCAGCTTACATAAAAACAAATTTGGTTGGAAAAGGTTGATTAATGTGGTCATAGGACCTAAAAGTCTTAACAAACCTCGTTCAACACACGTTTATGCTAAATCTTTTGAACCTGAGGTGCTTGGGAAAAATGGACAATTGATTTGAATTCAGCCACCAAAAATACATATGAAAAGTTTGCTATCTTCTCTGTTGCAAAAGCTTGTAAGCCTGTGTAATTTCCAAAATTTTATGAAAATTTGGCTAAATAGGCCAAATTCGGAAACTTTTCGGTCCATATGTGAGCAAAATTATTTGCGTACGAAACCATAGTTTAAGTTTTAAGTCCACCAAAATCTGCAATCAAGACTGTTTTAGCCAAATTTTCATCATAATTTAGGCAAATTATTTGCCTGTATTAACTTTGCTTTACTCGCGAAATCTAACGATGTCGATTTTCGCTGGCAGCTGTTTCAATAGTTGGTCTTGAGTTCACTTGCGGCCACAGCGTTGCCACCTGATACATAAGCTGTCACGCAATCGCTTAACTAGGCCATCCACACGAAAATTTGTTCGCGGAACTTGTTTGGTTTGACGAAATATTCGACGTTTTGTTCGCTGAAGAGCTATCTTCGACTCGGCCGATGTTTACATACCCTTTTAGCTCGAAAAATGTATGGAATTAAAGGGTTTGAATGATTTTGAATTTGAATGACCATTTGCCTGGCCAGTGTCATATAAACTATGACAGCTATTTGATATATTCATCCGATTTTGATGAAACTCTACAAAATTGTGCTAAAGCATAAAATAACTGGAAAGCTTAAAGGCGCTAGTATTGAAAACAACAAATAAGATCTCTCTACACTCAGAAAATTATTTGTTCTAAGTTTTAGAAAATTCAGTCATTGTCATACGGTTGAAATCGCCATAAATTTTTTAATAATTTCTTTATTTAAGAATTTTTTTACTTAAAATTCCTGTTTAGGCAAACTTTTCTAAAATTGAGATAAAATGTCTTAAACGCTTGTACTCAGAACGACAAAAAGTTCCTTTTTTCACAGTATTTCACATAAATAGAAACACTTTCTAACAGTGCATGTGCATCAAAGCAAAGCCAAAGTGTTTCTAATGATATGAAAAACTGTGACGAAAGGAATTTTCAGTCGTTCTGAGTAAGGGGCTTCTGCAGGGGTATACTGAGTGTGGGATATAATTCGCATCCTTAAAGTAAGCAAGGCGTGACACGTTGTGCATAGGGTGGCAGCGCTGTGACATCGATATGACAATGCCGCAAGTGAACATGAGAGCAACTATTGAAACAAATGCCCACGGAAATTGTGAGAAATCATTTTTTAAAATGGAATTTCTGATTTTGCGAGTAATTCGCAAGTAACTCTATACCTAGCTTAAGGGACTCCATGGTTTTGGAACATTTTATAAAAAGTTCAATCGCAAAATTTAAATTTACGTATTATAAATAGTTGGTCACACTTCGCAGAGTGACTCCACATTTCAAAGTTATCAGCTATATTCAAGCTTCGGCAGGTACAGGATATATTTCAGTCTGCTTCAACTTAATTTTTTTTTCAAACCCAAATTAGCTGGAATTCAAATTTTAAATAAAAGCACTAAATGCAAAGTGCAGAGCAGTCCCAAAAAGTACAGATATGCCCCAGTCATCATGAAGTGTGTCTTCTAACACTGTTCAACACTGTCTCAGCCCAAAATAGTTTTCATCTATCCAAGAAAACCATGAAAATTCACTTTGATACGTTCATTTAACCAGAAAGGTGTGTAATAAATCTAGACACTGAACCTTCGTTATTTGTTACAAAAATAAAATAAAAATAACACAAAAAAGCGTCATTTGTGTAGCAAACCATAAGAAAATTCAGTCAGTCTTGCTACAAATAGTTTAAGGGTAAGTAAAATCAGAGAGAAATTTTCAGAGGGGGGAAAACAAAACAAAAAATTGTATAAAAATAATATTTTCGATTTTGGGGCCAACAGATAGCAAACATTATGGCCAGTTGTGATGTGCGAGCAACTCCATCCCGGGAGGACATCTTGAGTGAGAAGAAGAAAAATGACGAAAATTCCAAAGTGACAGAAGAGGACCAACCGAAGAGCGCCCACAAGAGCAGCAGCGTGAGCAGCGTTACCAAAATTCCTGGCCCAGTGATATTGTCTGCCAGCGGTAGCTTCATACAGATAAGCAATCGTAAGTACACTAGCGTCTTGGGGTTGGCCGCGAAACAAAGACTGAAGTTGGAGGCGATGGAAGAGCAGAGCCGCGGCAATGAATGTGATTTGAATCTCACCCAAGATTCTGGGGTACAAATGGATTCCTCGGCTTTGGATATATCCATCGCAGAGTCCGAGTCGCAGCTGACTAGCAGCCCCTCGCCCATATTGCAGCAGATACTGGATGCAATTCCGAGCTCCTCTAGCGAGATGAATTTAAAAATGGCTGAGCAGCAATCGCTGAGAGAACTACAACGCGTTGTGGCTGAAATGGAGGCCGATGTGGCCACTCATGACCGAGCCCTAGAGCTGGAGATACTAAATGATTTAGAGAAACAAGCAGATCATGAGCAGGAACCACTTCATGAGCAGGAGGCACCACAACCTCAAAAGCTGGAGGAGGAAAACAAAGCAGATCCAGAGCAGAAGTCACTAAATGAGGAGGAGGCGCCACAAACTCAACAGCTGAAGGAGGGAGAAAAAGCAGATCAAGAGCAGCGTATCAAGGAGCCACAACCGCAACAGCTGGAGGACACAGACACGGAAACGGACACCAACCCGCTGGAATCGGAGTCTGAGCAGGAAACCCTAATGGGAGATCATTTTGAGGTATTGGATGAAGCGGAAAATCTAAAACCAGCTGTCGAGGACTATGAAGAGGTGGAGCAGGTCCCTCTAACCGCAGCTAGCTCTGCGGATGGTTCCGGTTTTCGTAAAATGGTACGTCTAGAGCAGCTACTCGATGCCGAGAATAATATTGATCTGCTCCGTCAGTTGCTTGAATCCGATCACAGCAATGATAATGATACTGATGCTGAGCCCTCCATCGAACCCGATGCTGCCGATCCAGACCAGGAAAATGACAAGGCCAGGGATGAAGAAGAACCTTCCAGTTTCTTCAACTCGCTGCTGCAAATGCTCTGCAGTCGCAAGGTGGTACAGCTAAGCTATCCCCTACTATTTTGTGGCTTGGCTTTCGGTTTGATTTATTTCTTTCGTAAGGTTTAGGCAATATCAAATACAATGAAACCCCTTAAAGCGCACTAGCGACAAGCTCTCGGACACGCAAATACAAATTTTCACCATCATATAGAAGAACATTCTGACAGGGAGAGCAGAAAACAAATTCGCTATAAACGCTTTTGGCACCAAGCTGCTCAAAATTGCATTTATTTTGTAAATAAAATCAAAATTGTACAAAAAAAAGTTTAATTTAGTTAAATTTATTTGGATTTTTTTTTAAATACAGCGCGCATTAAACTGCTGGACAAAAACGCTAGAGGGCGTTTCGGAGGAGCTAGAGATGGGAGTCAATGAGTATCGATAGTTTTGGCTAAAATTTGTTTGCGGCCAGATTTAGAGGATTTAGCCTTTACACTTGTCATATTGGCACTTGCACAGAAAGGTTAACAAAAAACCTTTCATACATTTCATTAATTCGTATGTTACTGTGGGCAAAAAATACAGGAAAATTTCAATTTAATTTTTTTGGGATTCCGATATTTGTCGCTATTTTTAGGTTGGCTACACTGTCACGTACTTCTGTGCCAAATTACATGTCAATGTATTCATCATACATCATCACATACGCGTGAGTGGTACCAAAGGTTAAAAGAAGGTCGTCCGGGAGGGGTCCATCAACATCAATTGATGAGCTACATGTCAACAAAATCAAAGAATTGGTGCTCCAAAACCTTCGATTGACAGTCCGAGACCTTACTGACCTTGTTGGAATATCAGAGGTATCAGTGAAAACCATTTTGTGTGACCAGGCCCCAGCAAGTTGAAATCTCGATTGGTAGCAAAAAATTTATCAATTTTATGAAACAGTAAAACGTGATCATTTCGCCAAAAACTCGACACATATCGTTCCGCATCTACCGTATTCGCCTGACTTAGCATCATGTGACTTCTGGCTATTCGCTAAACTCAAGAGACCGCTCCGTGAACACCGTTTTGAATCAATAGAAGAGACGGAAACTGAAACGAAGAAGTAATTGAGGGCTATACCAGAAGAGGCCTTTGCAGCATGTTTTGAAAATTTTAAAAAACGTGGGCACAAGTGTATTGCATCCTGCGGGGGACTACTTTAAGGGGAATGAATTGAACTTACAAGAATAAATAAAGATTTTTTGATTTATAAACAAATTTCCCGGTATTTTTTGCACAGAGTACTATCAATATAATTTGCAAAATCAAAATTTTTATGTTTTTTATGACTACAAACAAATTTTTTTTTTTTTCTATAATGAAGGATATAGTGGAAATGCTCATATATATCATAACATAATAGCAAAGGAAATAACGTTAAATACTTTGAAATTATAGCCTTCTTTGATGAAATGATACAGGTTCTCTTTAGAGAATTCTAACAACCGACAAGTGTAAAGGCACCTTAATTGATATTATATTACAAGATGACAAAATTTCGGTTTAAAATGACTCGAGGTCGATCATCATAATCCGAATTTGCAAGGGGAACATTTTTACCAAATCCATATCTACATAGATACCAACATACAAAGATAAAATCATACAGGGACCCTTAGCTTACTTAATTCACCAATAGCTGGTGCAGGTGAACGTTTGTGTTTTTAAAAAAGTTTCTTTAATAATACAATTTTATTTACAATCAATTTTTACAGCAACGACACCTTTGATGCTCTCGAATTTTCCGACCACATACCAGACAGAAGCGATAAACAATTGGTTTTCTAGTTTTCTTTAAAGCATTTTCAGCCGCAGCTCTTAAAACTTCACCCTTGTCCAGGTTGATAAGTTCTTCTGACATACCCGATATAATCGCCCATCTACGTAAGTTTGTTCGAATCTTACTCAAAGCGTGCGTGGCATCCAAGGTAAAGCAGAGAATTACCAAAGCAAAAGCATTACTCAAAATGGTAAGCGCAATAAGGTCACAATGCCAAATGCCACAATACATCCGTCTTTTACCGGCCACTACGCGGAATATATATCGAACCAGATGCTGTATAAAACCCTCCAGACTGCACCAGATAAAAATCGTAGCGACCTCAGTGATTAAGACACTAGCGACGAGCTCAAAAATGGTTTTTACGGCGTATGGAAGATGCTTATATCGTTGAGGAAACATATTCAAATCATGGCAAATCAACAAGCTGGCTAAAAGAAACGCCCAGCTGGCCGTTACAGGAGCTTGACTGCATTGATCCTTGGGTTGGACTAGAAAGATCGATGTGCCCGTTAACTGAACGAGAGCAGCAAATCCCACTGCTAGAGCTGAAACCATTTTAATTTGGATTGTGTTGAGTTTTACAATAAGAAATTTAAAAAAACAGATGAAACAAAACTAAAAATAAAACCAGAGAGTAATTTGTGTTTTACTATGTGCAAGCAAAATTTAAAGTGAGCTGAAAAGTCTCATGATGTGATAGTTGACATATGTATAGCTAAACTGATATTGAAAGAAAACTAGATGAACAGTTTTTTGAGATATAAACAGTCAATTACTCAATCTCAGTCGAACCATTAAGCCTCATCGATGGTTTTCGCACTCTGGTTCAGAATCCAAGTGGGTCGACAATAAACTAAATACGCTATTTAATTGGGTATGTTTTAAAAGTAGAAGATCCACAATGTTAGTTTGATTGAAATAAAAATGTGGGTCCCAAAAATTACATGCCAGAAAAATTAGCACATTCGCAACTATCAATCGATAAGCGGCAGTGAATCTTTAGTTCATAAAAGCAATTCCGTAGCAATTTCACGTGGAATTCAGAAGATAACGTTTCGGAATTGTTGCGGAATTACTTTTGAAAAGTAAGTGGAATTTAGAACTAGGCTGATTTTAAAATGAGGTAAATTACTGGAACTTTATGAGTAAGCTGAGTTGTGCTTTTTACATTCTTAACTTCTTAGCTAAAGGGCGGTTTCCACGGGTCGCGAAACAGCCGAGATATTAAAAACTCCGTATAAAAAAGACTGCTGCGGAATTTTTTCGTGTGGCCCTTTCATATTCGGCTTAGGCTCATCGCGAGAAAACCTTACGTTTGCCACTTGAACTTGCTGTTAACGCCTTTTTCCTGCGGTGACGTGAATAAATAGGTTTCCATTCTAGTTTGTGCGGCCAAATTGGAAGGACAAATTAAAAATGAGCGCAGCAAAACAAGGTTCCGGCATTTTCTAGGGCATTTCATGGAAGAGTCACACAGAAAAAGTCGGAAGAGGCAATTACCGGCATTCAATTGGAGGTTACTGCGTTCATTCTGCAGATTGTAAAAAGGCATAATAGTAAGAACAACTAATGATTTATTATTTTCATTTAATAATAATAACTATAATAATAATAATAATAATAATAATTTATTAAAATAGCACACAAAATATGTTATATGAGGTGTTGTTGTTTGTAAGTTCGCGGGCTCATTTAACAGTGCAATAATAAGCTCAAGGTTTCTCTGAAACATTTATCGATAGATAAAAGTGTATTATCGTGTTAATAGCAGCAGATTAACAGAAATATTTTTCGCGATCCGTGGAAACCGCGCTTAAGTACATAGTTTAGTATCAATTATAAATAGGTAAAGTAATCCACAGTCTTTCGAAATTTAACGAAATTTAATAAATCACAACAACAAAGCATTGAATCAAATGTCTTATACAATTTTTGTTGTATTTTATAATATATTTTGAATCTGTCTTAGGAACATCGAAATCGAATTTGTTATTAGTTAAATTGAATCGCTGTTCCCGCATATTATTATCAACTGATAAATCCATCCACAGTCAGTAAGTTATAAGTTAAGTTTAATCGCCTGCTTCCGCCTATTATTATCAACTGATAATTCCTTCCCACAGTCAGTAATGGCCTCTGTTTTAGCTGTGTGCTTAGCCGGACTGGTTCATATTATATTTGGTTTACATATTTTTATCACTCCACATTCCAAGACACCTTTACCGGGACCTATATTACCCACGCTCATTGTGTCTGTGGCCGTATTGGATCTCATCTATGACAATTGTTTGATACTACGATTTTTCAACGTAATGCCAAAGGCCATCGAATTCGTCTACGAAACGGCTGCTGCCATTTTTATACTGGAGGTTTGCATGCTCATCTATTGGCAAGTTTTTGAATATTTTGCCGTTTGCTGTGCTAAATTGATATTTGTGGTCATGGGGAAAGTTTCGGAGCGCGCCTACGACAGATGTGAATACTATTGTGTTGGAATCCTTACCTTGCCATTATCTTTATGGATTTTGGTTCGCGCCGGACAGGCTACCCGTCATTTGGATTTCATTTGGAGTCATTTCGAGCATACCATACGCCACTTGAAAGAGCGCCGGAGAAGGGCTTAATCACTTTGAAGACTTATCAGGAGATGAAATAAAGAATGTTGACGGAGTTTTAAATATAAACATAAGCTTTTGCTTTAATTAGTTTCGGCTTTTCTTTTCAGTTTTTGTTTTATACAGTTACATAAGAAATTTATAAAATTAATTTAAAATAACGACTATATTTGATTTTTGCTTTTTACAGCACTCTCTGCGAACTTTTCAACATCATTCATTGTATTGCCAACTATTTTAGTACCTTCTCAAGCAAGGTAATTTAAAGTTTTTGTATATGTAAATAATACTTAAGATTAAAACAAATTTAAAGTTCGACTTAATTTCTCATTTAGTTGTGTTTTTTGTTTTTTTGTGTTGCATACCTAAAGAGCACATATGGAAGTTACTAAATGTAAGATTTCTGTTTCTTCGTTCAAGCCAAGCTTTGCATTAAGTCACGTAATTGCGGAGTTGGATGGGCTATTACGTTGATTCAATGCAAAGCTTTTCTATGTTCTGTGTTCATAGTAGAAAAGTTTCGCTTGTAATGAGTATTTGAGAGAGGAGGGGGCAGTGTTAGAGCTTTGCCTCTGCATTCCATTTATGACCACATTTTACATTAAAGCAGCTTTTTCAATTATTTTTCTTCTAATGGTTTTTTTTTTTTCGTTGATTGTTTACTGCACTTCGCTATCACTGTCACTCTTTTCTGAAAATAGAAAACAAAAAAGGAAATAGATTAGGTATAAAAATTAATAAAAATGTGAGGGAAAATTTCTATTCTATTTATTTTAATACTAGCTGTATACCCGGCGTCGGCAGGGTCCTTTGCATTGTGTGGATATGTTTTCTTTGAGAGCGGTTACATTCAATTTCGAACTGGCTGAAAGTTGATATTATCATTTGAACCTGTTCAAACTTATTCGAAAGCAGTTTCCAATTGGGAAAGTTCTCACACATCAAATTTCCAGTTAATAGCTTAAACAATTTCTGAGATATGTATTTATGTTTATGTTTAACACTCACAATGTATACCTTCACACGAATTTCCCAGATCACAGCCTAAATAATTTTTGATATGTGGACCTAAATCACTTTTGAATACCTTGGTCAATATATTGTGATTGTTACATAAGTTCTGAAAAGTTGACTAAAGTGAAAGCTTTTAACCGAAACATTTTCTAAGCAGAGGTGGTTCGATTCGGATCGTGAGATTGAAAATGTATAAGGTTCGGTGCGATGGACCTAAAAACTCGAACCAAACCGGTTCTACGGTGTTCGGGACCGAGTTGCAGCATTGCTCTGAACCACTTATTAACCTGTACGAAACCGGTCCTGATACAATTAAGTATCGAATTCAATATTACCAACCTACAGACAAGATTGAAAGTTCATAACCTAAGGTACTTCTTAGATATGGCTCCGAACCAGGGCTACAAACCTCATAAAAATCAGCATGGGTTCACTCCGGGATTCGAACTCGCGAAACTTTTTGGGTTCGGGTTCACGGAGCGGGTTTGAAAGGTCGCTGAATCTAGGGAAGGGTTCGAACCGGGGTTCAGGAATAATTTTGTTCAGAAAACATGTTCGTAAATTGCAACAAACAAAAGTGTAGAGGCTTAATAATATAATATTCGAGCTTGAATCATCGAACGTTGTGATTTTTATTGTCCGCATAGGAAATCACAGTGGTTAGAGCCGGCACTCAGAGAGCTTAAGTGAGAGCAAACAGCTGACTAATTTATGACTGCGCAACTGTTCGGTCTATATATTCTACATTTATGTTTGTTCACAACTTTTAAAACAAGACACGCACACACACCACAAAGGAGAATGGTCGACTGTACAGCTGTTTCAAGAATCTCCCAGTTTTGTCACCACCAAGCTTTGCCTATCGTCTTCGACTTGTGGGGGAAATACTCTTCCCTTAGTTAACACACTTGGTATAAGTTTATCATTAGTGTGTCTTCCAGCAATCTTCCACCTTATAACCGGTTTGATAACGCATCGATACCGGTCTGGATCTTGTTATATATATAAGGTTCGGTTGGGGGTCCGGTTCGATGGACCCAAAAAACCGAACCGAACTGGTTTTCAGGGGGTCGACTTAAGACAAGACAGCCATTGACTCTTTCCTGATCGACATGAACATACTATGAAAATTTCGTGCAGATCGGTTCAGCGGCTTAGAAGCCTATAAGGAACAAATATACATACAAACATTCTTTCACTTTTATATATATGTATCGATATATAGTACATAGACTGACGGTAAAAAAATGATTCTTCTCTCTCATGACCAAAAAGAAGTGATTTTCTTTCTCTCTATGCATTGTGTCGCCCACAAGCTGTGTTGTTTTTTCTTTGCAGACAATACGAAACTGTTGAGTAAATGTTGCGTCATCTGATTTTTACCCGTAGCTAGTATTCTGGGCCTTTTCTTAGTAAAATCTTAATATGAACCTTCGAAAAGCTTCTTTAGGTGTCCCTTGTTTCGGTCTTCATAAACTACAGCCCATGCCTAAGTCTAGTTTGAACCAACGTGCTAGCTGGCTCCTGTTGTTCACACTGCTGATTTCAAAAAGTCTTTCGCTTTCTAATTGTACATCAGCTGATACAGTCCGTGCAGAATTTCACGCTTTATAGAAATTTATGGTGGAATAGTTTAGCAGCTTTTATATAAATTCCCTTAGTCCCTTCGTCAGCTATATGAGGTTACTATTTTACTCATACTCAGATGAGATAAAAATTTAGTTCGGCACTTTATTTCATAGAAAAATCACTGCCTTTCAAAGAGCAATCAGATTTCAAACTGTTCAAAACTGCCTAAATAAATTTTTATCTTATCTGAGATAGGCCTTTAGACTCCAAATTCGAGACTCACTGCTTACCTTTCTTGCCCGTATAGGCGTGACGTTTCAGTCGATCGTATAAGTCTTCTTTAGTTCCATAGAGCGATGCATTGGACCTGGCCAATGTGCTCATCTTGCCGCCATGTAGACCTATAAAAAAAATAAATAAATATTTACTTAAGCTTTCACACACTACGACTTCCTCTTCCATTTCTTACCATCCTTCATATACGTTTCATTATAAAAGTTGGGCATTTCCCAGCCATCTTCCTCATCGTCATAGTAATGGGCATAGGTGCTATGATGAGACGGCGCTATGGACTCCGCATATGGTGTGTGTGCGCCATAGTAGAAGTTCACCTGTGAGCCCGTCTGATCAATGGCTGGTGTAAGCATTTTCTTGGGATCACGTCTTTTCGTGGATCTCACACAAATCATCCAAATAAGCAGCACTATGATGATAATAAAGATCACTGCTCCAGCTATGCCACCGGCTATATACGCAAACTCTGAACGTTCGGCACAGTGGGGACCCGTAAAGGAGCCCACACAGCGGCACGATGGTGTACCCTTCAGATCTTTGACACAAGTGCCCGAGTTTTCGCAATGACCATCACAGACATCGGTACAGGCCATGCCCGTACCATTGAAACCAGGTTTGCATTCACACTTGAAGTCCGAAGTTTCGGGCACCATGATACAATAAGCGTTCACATCGCAATGCGGCTTACCCTCTGCAATATGTTCACAAGGATTGGTGCACTCGCTCTTCGAGGTGGCTCCGGTGATTTTAGTGCTGTGATTGGGTGGACATTGAATGCAAGAGGTCTGCTGTGACTCGGACTGATAGAAGCCCTTACGGCACTCAATGCACATATTAAGAGTGCCATTCAGATAGGTACCAGGTGAGCAAACAGGTAGAGTGCACTCTTCCACGGAGCTGGCACCCACCTTGGGGGTAGTGCGTCCCAAAGGACAAGCAGCACAGGAAGGCTGTACACCTTGCAGACGATAGGTACCCCTTGGACAAGGCTCACAACGTCCATCGGCTCCCAGCTGTTGGCCTGAGCTGCATTCATCGCGACACTCTTTGCGCGAAGTGGCCTCCGTGGAGCGTGTGGTCTGACCCAGTCCGCACAAGTCGCAACTGAAGGCTCCCTCATTGGCCTGATAGAACCCATGTCCACAAGAGCGGCAAAGGCCAGTCTCAGCATCGAAATACTTGCCAGCCGGGCAACGTTCCTTACAATCGGCAGCCGAGCGTGCGCCAGGTCCAGCGGTTACGCCAGGACGTCCAGCTATGACGGGGCACTTGCTGCACTGTTGCTGCCCAGCCTCGGATTGATAAGTGCCTCGAGCACAGGCTACACAAGTCTTATTGGCGATGTCGTAGAAAGTGCCTATGGCACAAGGTACACAGTCGGGTATCATAACCACCTGACCCACCGGGCAGGCATACTCCGAACCCAGCTCCAACGAAGCAGGATCTGGCACAGTGTTGGGTAGAATTTCTTGAACAGCAAATTGATCATCCTCTAGAATAAGTTTCTCCAGCAGTTGCTTGACATTTGAACGTTCACCCGTCGAGGTGTGTATCACAGGATCGCTAAGCATAAAAAAACATAGGATTAGCTCAAGTATATAACCAGGTTTTTAGGGGTATTATTTGTATGAGATTAGCACGCTTAAAAAATGTAAAATGGGGTTAGCTAAAGCATTAGTTGAATTGGTTTGCTTGGATTAGACTGGGTGCATGGATATGCTGGAGTGATGGAGTTCGGGTGCAAGTGGTCGTTATCGATTTGACATACTTAACAGCCGGGAAGGCTATTTCCAGCGTGTATGTATCACCGCCAGTTTGTTGGCGTCCCTGACGAACACCCGTCAACGTAAGATCATCATCCTCGCTAAAGTTTGTATTTTTTTTTTTTTGGAGGGGAGTTAACGAACATATAACACATAGTACTTGCTACAACCACATGCTTCAGGCTTCAAAATAACTCACTTGACCACTGGTAGTTCAGCTTCCATGACATAGACACCGCCATCCTTGACCTGACGACGTACACGATTGTTTTGAGCGGCGCGATAATGATCACATTTCACATCGATCTGTATGTCCTTGCATTCCCTGTAAGCAAAATGTTGAGGTAACCCAGAAGTCTAGTGTTCCACTTGTTACTATATACCTGGTACCCTCAATGGCATATGAGCAGAAGTTCCAATCGCGATTCAAAGCATTCACCGAATTGGTAACCTTTTGACGCAGCACTCCCTGACCCGCCTTATTGCACAGCACATCCGAGGGGAACAGCATTTTGATGCGGAAGACACGTTGAGCTGGCTTGGCGGGTGAGCAAGAGGGATAGACCAAAGGCATGGAGGGTTCACGTGTGGGACGCCAGAAACCTTCAGCGCCACAGGTATAAAACTCGGGTACGGGTTCCGAGAAGCGCAAGCCCGCATTACAGGCAATCTCACAGACCTTGAACTGACCACCAGCACCCCAATCCTTGCACACCTGTGAGCCTCCCACTGGATCAGCCAAGGTAGGACAGAAATCGGCTGCAGGGAAGAAAGTCATAAGTATTTGATGATTCAAGGTTTAGGCCAGAGATTCTACTCACTCAACAGCGACACCTTGAAGCTACAGGATGCCGTATTTCCAGCCGCATCGGAGGCAATGTAGGTGATGTCATAGGTACCCCACAATAGTGTAGTGCCCGAGCGATGTCCATTTCGTTCATAGATTTTAGTTACTCCTATATTATCGCTAAAGTGCGGCTCATCCCACGTAACCACCGCCGAACCATTCTTGGCTATGACCCACAAATCTCCCGGACAATGTTCCACTATGGGTGGTTCCTTGTCTACGACCAACTGCTGACAATTGGCTCCGGTATAGCCCACAGGGCACTTGCGTTGTCCACACAATGAGGGTACATTTCGCTCCACTCCTCCAGAGGTGAGTTCATAACCAGCCCAGTTCAAGATAAGACCTGGATAGAGCACTGGTTCAGAGCGACAATCGCGTACTTGTTTCTGTATCTCTGAGGTGATGTCCAAGGCGCGTGCCCACACCTGAGCCTTAGTGACGGTACCTTGGAAACCAGAGTCCGAGTAGGCCAAATCATGTTTCATGGTATCCGGTTGGGGACGACCCAATACAGCCCAAAGGTGCGACGGTAAGGCACCGCCAGCACCATATTCCAATTTACTGGCAATCAAGCCTTCGGTAATCAATTGCAGTTGTCCGGTGAGGCCATCCCAGACCACAGCCACATGATGCCATTGTCCATCATTCACCGAAGTATATTCGCCAAAGCTCAAGAACACATCGGGAGAGTCCTCAAAGAGTGAGACCTGTACACCGCTGGAGTGAGCTTGTAGCAACAGGCGACGACGTTGTGTCATGCGGGCCGATTCCACGCCATATAAGGTAAAGAAGATGCCCGTGTCATCCTTCTGAGCAAATTGCACCCACATGGCCACGGTTAGACTGTTGGCCTCACCTGTGGGGAAGGGTACCACCTGAGCGGCCGTCGAGCGTGTAGGATCACTGAAATACAAGTCATAATCCACTTGTATGGCCTTGCGGCAGTCATCGCCGGTCATATTGAAGGGACACTGACAGTAGAAGCCATTGGCAAGATCCACACAACTAGCGCCGGGAGGACAAGAGTTATCCTTGCAGTCTACAATATCCTGTTCACAGTTCTTGCCCGTAAAACCAGCTGGACACTGACAGCTATAGCCGGCTCCATTGTCCACACAGGTGGCTCCATTTTGACACACATGCTCTTCACAGGCATCATACTCATACTGACATCCTATACCCGAGTAATCCGCAGGACAGCTGCAATTCAGGCCGGAACCAAAGTCTTGACATTTGCCGCCATGCATGCAAGGATCGCCTATACAACGCTCTGGAGCGGTCTCGCAGTTTTTGCCATCTGTACCACTGGGACATACACAGAAGTAATCCTGGAACAGATCAATGCAACTGGCATCATTTTGGCAAGGAGCCTGCAAATTACATGTGGTAACTTGCTGCTCGCAACGCATGCCACTCCATCCCGGTTCGCAGCCGCACTCAAAGCCACCCACACGATCGCGGCAGATGCCATTGTTAAGACAGGGTTGAGCCTCACAGTCATCAATGTCCGTCTCACACAGAGCACCCTTGAAGCCATCCCGACACACGCACTCGAATTTATTATCCAAGTCCAGACAACGTTCGGTGCCCACAGGATTGCAAGGATCACTCAGACACTCATCGATTTCCGCCTCACAGCTGAGACCCACATAGCCGGGACGACATTTGCAGCTAAAACCATCCAATTGATCCACACAGGTGGCACCATGCTGGCAGGGATTCGAAGCGCAATCATCTATGGTATGCTGACAGTTCTTGCCCGTGTACCCAGGCTCACAATTGCAGCTATAACCATCCACCAGATCCACACAGATACCCTCATTGGAGCAGGGTCGGTTCTCACAGTCATCAATATTCACATCGCAGGCAGGTCCCGTCCAACCCGGATGACACACGCACTCATGATCAAACAGACGATCCACGCAGGTGCCATGCTTACAAGGTTCCGATAGACACAAGTCAATCTTCTGCTCACAACGTTTACCCGTAAAACCTGGAGGACAGGCACACTGGAAATCATTGACCAAATCCGTGCAATTGGCGGCCAACAGGCAAGGATTCTCGGCACAATCGTTGATATTCTGCTCGCAGTGGAGGCCTTCCCAACCCGGTAGACATTCACATTTATAACGTCCTTGCTGTAGAGCCAAACAGCTGGCTCCATTGCCACAGGGATTGCCATTGGCGGTGCAGGGATCTATGGTGACATCGCATTGCTCGCCCGTATAGCCACTGCGGCAAAGGCAGGTGACATTCTTAAAGCCGGGCTCATTCTTGCACATGGCACGTGCCGGACAAGTGTCATTACCACAATCGCTGGCCTCCTCCTGACAATTCAAGCCCGAATAGCCCGCCGGACACTCGCAGCGATAGCCCTGTGGCAAATCCTTGCACTGACCTCCATTGAAACAGGGTTGCGAGGCACATTCATCGATATCCTGTTCACAGCGCCGTCCCGAGAAACCAGCCGGACAGAAGCATTGGATATCATGTCCCATGGGCACACACAGACCACCATGATGACAGGCTCCCTCACCACAGACCACGGGTTTGCACTGCTCGCGACCCTTGGCGGCCGTTGTATCCGTTCTCATGTTGCTGGGACACTCATTGCAACTCTGTGCTCCAGCCGCACTCTGATAATGATGCAGCGGACAGGACGAGCAGGGAGCCAGGCCTGTGGCGGAGTAAGTGCCAGGAGCACACTTGGCACGGCAAAGAGCCTTGTTGGAGGCAGCAGGCTGATAGGTAAACGACTGAGCTGGACAGGCTTGACAATCCTTAAAACCCCCCGTGGGTGGTTCACTGGTAAATGAGTTCCTTGGACATTCCAAGCAGGGAACTAGTCCAGTGGGTGAATAGGTACCATAACCGCACACGGGTATGCAGTCACTCAATGACTTGGAACCCTCCTCCTTGGTGTAAGTACCGGCCGGGCAGCGTAGGCAGGTGCCTTGACGATCACGATTCTGATAGTAGCCACGCGGACAGTAGGTACAGCTATTTTGACCCTCTGACACATAGGTACCGGCCGGACAATGCAGACAGCGTGGCACATCACTCGTATCCATATTCAAGACTTCTCCCACATTACAATTAAATCCCCTAGAGATGTTCGATTTGAGTGCACGCAGTGGTGGACACTGATTACCAATGTTGGAGATGTTGAGCAGATCATCAATCACGGCACTGGCATAGGGTACACTCAAGTCAAAGATCAGATTCAAGGTGGAACCGCAGAGATCATACAACTGTGGCTGACGCACAGCCGGCAGTATGGAGAGTATGAAATCCATCTTGACCACATTCTCCTCCAGCAAACTGGGCACGGACTTCACAAAGGTCACATTCATGTTGACATTCACCGCTGAGCAGCGTTGCGACAGCAATTGATTCAAGCCTGTATAGTGCTGCGATAAGACCTCCTGATATTGTCCCAGACAAGACTGAGCCACTGCACCATTGGCACGATAGGTGATGGTGGCAGTCACATGATAGGCTGCCTGCTCGGTATTCTCGGACACACAGTCTGGTACCACTGAGGTGGGTCGCCACAGGCGTGAGGTTTCACACGAGAAGGTCTTGAGGGGTTCACCGTCCGTAAAGCGGAAGCCCGGTTTACAGGTGGCTATGCACTCAATACCCCGATCTCCGGGCAAACAATTGATGGCACCATTCGCAGGCGGTTGTAGCTCCCAGTCCACACAGGGTGAAGCCTGTACCGAGACCTGGAAATGACAGCTTGCCCGATTGTTGTACTTATCCGTGGCCGTGACCGTCACATTTTCAAAGTTGCCAATTTTAATGGTAGCCCTCTCCGGCGTAAACTGCAGACGCACTTCACCCGTTTCATCGGAAGTCTTGATACGTTTGCGTGTATCATTGAAATTCACATTGTAGCTATCCTGACGATCCACCAGCTCTATGACATAGCTTTGAGGACACTGCAACAGTGGAGGGGTGACATCTGGTACTGTAATATTAATCTCACATATGGCCACATTTCCATCATAATCAAAGGCCACATACTTGACCACCGTATCCTTAAAGATGTGACTGGGTGTGCGGAAGTTCTGGGGTTTAATCTCCAGGCGTGCAATGGATCCCGAATTGTCCACGGCCGTGGGTTCGGTAAAGTTCACTGGCAAAACGCCACCATTCTCATCCCGGCGCACCACAATAGGCTGCTGTGGGCAGTTCTGGAAGATGGGCGGCTCGTTATCCACGCAGGGTGAGTAGCCATAATCATAGCCCAATAATGGCTCATTTTTGGGTTCCTCACAGCCCATCAGCTCGAATTTCAGACAAGCATTATCCATATAGCTGACAATGCCCAGAATCACAAATCGCGCCTGCACATACTTGGGCAAGGTGATCATGGCCAGTTCTCCATAGTTGCCCGGATCTCGCATGGTCAGATTGAAATTGGGGAAGTAGACCACATAGTTCTCACTCTCAGCCTGTTTGTAGAAGAAGCGTATCTCGGTGGGACGTCCCACTATGTCATTGGTTACCACACCCTTGACCAGAATGGCCTTGACACGATAGATTTGTCCCAGATCCACACTGACATAGGTGAAGGCCTCCTGTCTGCCACACCAACCGGTAGCGGAGTTCAAGCGTACATTCCTGGCCTCATAGTTGGGTCGATCCGAAGTGGCATTGATGGCCGAGTCAGGTATTCTACCCGAACTCAAGCCCAACGGTTTGATCACCCTACATTCCGGCTCGCGTATGCAGGTAATTGGTCGGGGATTGATCAGTATGTAGCCAGGACGATTGCAACCAAAGTAAACCTCTGAGCTTTGTTCATAGCTGCGTGCCAACTGACGTCCATCGGCGGGTCTGCCGGGATCTTCACACACTGGTCCCTCGCAACGCAGGTCACCAAAGTCCCAAATGCCTTCTGAGCCGCAGCGTACCACATTGTCATGACGTGCAGTTTGGCCCGCCAGCTTAAAAGTGTTCTGGCAGCCAAAGAAGAAGCTACTCTGATAGCGTGTATCCACAAACTGACCATATTCAGCTCCAGGCGTGGGCATGGGTGCATAGCAGTCTACACGGGGGCAAGACGGCTGCATACCCGATAGCCAGTAATCCGGTAGACCAGGCTTGGGATCATACACACACTGTCTGAAGCCAGCCGAGGCGGTGGCACGTAGTTGACGTCCAGCCGAACCGCAAGTGATGGTCACATTGTCACGGAAGGGCACCAGTACAGACTCGGGATCGGGTCGAGCTACGGTCAAACCTTCCAGCTTGTCATCCGGTAAAGAAACGCACTTGGCATCTGCACAAACAAGACAAGAGAAATTTAGTTTAGGAACCGCTGCTTACAATGAAGCATACTTACAATTGCACTCCGGTACACTGGCATTCCATTGTCCACTAGACAAGCAGAGGGCCGCCGAACTGCCACTCATAATGTAACCAAAGTGACACTGGAATCGCACCACATCTCCAAAATGATAATCATTACGATCACTCAACAGTTGACCATTCTCCGGGGCCTCCAGTTCGGGACACATCAATGGCACACAGGTCTTATTACGCTGATAGCTATCGCCATCCCGTTCACCCGTCTCGGAGCGTTCAATATGATAACCAGCCGTACCATTTGAGGTATACAGCTGATAACCCGTATTACAAGCACACGAATAACCTCCGGGTGAGTTAATACATTTCTGATCACAGCCTCCATTATTCCTGCTGCACTCATTAATGTCCACACAATCCAAGCGAGTGCAACCCATCAGCTCCATGCGCAGGCAGGGTGCTCCCACATAATCCTGTATACGGAAGCGTACATAACGTGCCTCAATGGGCAGCGGGAGATTGAGTATGGACAGAGTGGGCTCCAGTATTCTAAACTCTACAGCGGTACCATCTGGATTGGCATAATCCTTGAAGACATCCGTCAATTCGTTGGTATATTGTAGACGTACTGCCGAACTAAAGGCCACATTACCATCGGGACGTTGCACCGACATGGTACGGAAGCCACGCAGTATGGTGGGTGCTTTTAAATCAATCAAAATCCAATTGGCGCCGGGTTCCAGGGACAAGCCACACCATCCATTGGTATTCAAACGCAACAGGCTCTTGCTATAGCCCGGCTCACTAGCCGAGGTACTTATGCTGTCATCGGGTATACCACCATTACCCAATCCCAGATCAGCCACAGGTCTGCACTCGGTGGTGGCCGTAAATCCAGAACGACACTGGCAATGGAACGAGCCATTCGTATTCATGCACTCGGTGGTGGTCAAGTCACATTGCGAAGAGCTGCACTCGTTGATGTCCTCACAGCTGGGAGGTTGCTCAAATCTCTGGGCTTCACTACAACGCATGATATTACTGCCAATCAGCTTGTAACCCTTATAGCACTGCACCCTAGCCTCATCTCCATAGAGATAAGCTCGAGCCGAGTCCACCACAAAACCATTCTCAATCTCAGGGAATTCATGGCAACGTTTACGCGTGCATTTGGGTACATCACCGCTCCAGGTACCATTCGACATACAAGTCAGTACAGGGTGACCATTCCTCTCATAACCGGGTTCACAATCGTACTTGACAATGGTGCCATAACTACGACCGCCTCCATTTAAGAGAGTTACATTCGCATGAGATACCTCTGGTAGGGCAGCACACTGCGAGGCCAAACAATGAGGCTGACGCTCCCAGCGTCCATCCGGTAAGCAAGAGATCTTCTCAATGGGTGCACTCGAGGCAAAGGCAAAACCGGCATAGCACTGATACATGGCAATGCCGCGATAGGTGACATTGGAAGAGCCAATGGAGAAGCCGTTGTCAATTTGTGGCACAGGACCGCAGTAGACCTCTGTAAAGAAAAGCAGTTAAATAGAATCATCAAGACTGGATGGAATAGATGACAACTTACCCTGACACTTGGGTATGTAGGAGACACTCCAGTTGCCACCAGGCAAACATTCAGTTACCAGACGCGTTTTGCCGGTGGCAAACTCCTGTCCAATGGGACATGTAAAGCTGACCAGCGTACCAAAAGCGGTATCACGACTGGAGGCCAAGGCACCAATGCCAGGCTGTAGTTCGGGGCAATCGGCAGAGAAGGTGGCCGACCATCTAGGTAAGGAAACAAATAAAAGAGATAATGAAAATGCGAAAGGAAGGTGACCAGATTTTTTAATGTTCCCTAATCCAAAAAGATAGCCCAACTACAACAACAAAGTACAACTTACCCTGCTGCATTGTGTAGGGCATCTGAAGCAAACTTGATCAGCATCTCTCCAGATGAGGCAGTCAAAGTCAATTTAGGTGCTGCCGTTCCCGTAAAACCATTTCCCGAATGCAAACGTAATCCCGAAGTGGAAGAACCATCAAAGACCTGCACATTATCGCTCTTGTGTACCGTGAACTTATCAAATTTCAGTGAGAGCGGAGCTCGGGCATTATTCCGTATAGTAAAGTAACATTCCTGATTCTTTGGATAGTCGGCTAGGCTAAAGGCTGGTGAGGTCACCGTACCATTTCTAGCCGTTATGGTAGCCTTGCAACCCTGTATATAACGCAGACTGAAACCCTTGCCTGCCTCACCCAGACTAGACTTGAAGTACAAATACAAAGCATTTCCCGTGGAGATAATGACACGTTCATTTTGTGCGGTTTTGCCCGTAAGTTTGGCAATGGTGCGACTCATAGGGGAATCACCATCGCGTATCATCAAATAGTCGCGTCCCTCAGCCACATCCAGATCATCGACCTCAATGGAGATAATGCGTCCCGGTTGAGCTTTGATCACATACAAGCACTCCAGACCACCTGGATATTGTTTGGGATAGTTAGGACTGGTCAAAATTTGACGCTGTAGATTAGCCTTTAAGGTACCACCACAATTCTTGGCCTCGGTCTTCCAGGTAGCCCTGAAACCCTTGCGCTCCACACTGCCATCGGTGGTAAATTTCACAATCATAAAATTGGAGGCGGATACAAAGGGTTGCGTGGTCAAATCCTGTTTGCCACTGAGTGTGGCCAGTGACACCGATTTGTCTTCAGTGCGTCCACCCACTAGTATCTGTACCGTGTCAAAAGTCTTTTCGGTCTCAAAATCCTGGAATTGCAAAATAATGTTGCTACCCAAGGGACCTTCCAACGTCCATTTGCATTTGCTCAAGGCTCCATATTTATGCGGATAGTTAGGCGTCTCAATGACATCGCCACCCGATTGCATATGATAATGACACTGGGCGGGACAGTCCAATTCATCAGTGCCATCGCCGCAATCATCGCTGCCGTCGCACTTAAAGGCCTGATTAATGCACAAACCGTTGGCACAATGCAAAGCTCCCTGCGGACAGGCCGGCGCACGACACATGAAGGGCAACAGCGACTCACACGTACCCAAATCCCAACTTTGCGATTTGCCCGCTAAACTGGCAGCCACACATTCACCCGACTCGGCGCTGGGTTGATTTAATGACCAGAAACCCGAGTATTGCGAAATCAAAGCTCCCGATGCAGACTCCAAAGTATTTGTGCGCAAATCATCTAGCGAAGCCAGACCCAACCAATACTTATCCGATGCCCTTTGATTGGGATCACTGGCACGGGCTATGGCCAGAGTTTCATTATTCTCCGCGTATGTATCAATGGCCACCAGTTCAGCGCCATATCTGAAAGATACAAAAAGTTGGGAAAGAGAGGAAGTCAGTGATTAATCTTTAATGCAATTTCGATGCGTTTTACTTTCTATTTTCTAACTTGATTATGTTTGTGTGTGTATCAACAAATAGAAGAAAACTTTCAAATCAACAATCGAGCTACACCGACTTAAGAATACCCTGTGCTCTTTTTATTGTGTGTTTTCAACTTACTGTTGCTGCTTCACCTACCACTGTAAAGTGAAAAAATGGCAAAATTTCAATGATTTTTGTCCGATTTTATGAAAAAGAATCTAAAATAAATATAAGAAATAAACAAATCATTTTCCTGACATTTTTAATGGGTATTGGAAAAGTGTTTCCAAGTTTTCAATTCTGCCAGCCCAAGAGAAACAAGTTTCTTTACCATCAAATCTGTAGTTATTACGCATGAGCCACATGTGGGCCCTGGCTGGCAGCTGTGATTCGAAGTTGCATGCCAAAAACATTATGTATGTAAGGCACTCCCTCCACTGCCTCCAACTCCTCCACCTCTTCCCACAGCAATTGCTTGCTGCGTGCCTCTTATGAGTGAAAACCAAGTTACGTTTTTTTCTTTTTTGCTTATTTATATGGCCAGGGCGTGTTAATGTTAAGCCTCGAAATGTTTGAGTTTTCATTTAACGCCTTAAACATAAATTGTCTGCAGATATTTTCGCCCCAGCAATTTGTAAGACAGCTAAATTCCATTAAATACAAAAAATCAATATTTAATTTTGCAAATTCTTGCAAAGAGAAAATTGTGAATCAGATTTGAGAAAGTTCAATTAGAATTTTTATAGGTAAGTAAATTACAATGGTAGTTTTAGGTTTTTTGATCTTTTTATATAGATTTAAGATTTGGTACCAATACTACGGAATACTACGGAATATAAATTGTATATTTTTGTTATAGTGTGGTCCTTGCCGTATTATATAAATGCCCAAGAGAATTCAAGGTTCGAAGTTCGAACCTATTGAAAAACTAAAATTTTTTTCAATTTTTTAGCAATAACACCGATACCGGAGCCGAAACCATTTACCAAACCAAATTGTTTCGGAACTGGAACCGATATTTAATATTTCAAAATAACCGAAAACTGTTTGATGCTTTACATGGAACCTTTAAGTCTGGAAAAATACCGAAACGGTGGTTCCGGTAATATTCGGTTATATTTTTGTTTTTTTTTTGGGACTAATTTTTGAGTTTCAGATTTAAAATGAAAAAGTAAAACGAACTGCATATTTGAAACAATCGTTTTTTACAGCCCATTTTTATTATATAAATTATATTTATAAGCATAGGTAACAAAAATACCACGAATATTCTCACATCTATGTTTGCCCAATGTACAATTCAAAAAAATAGTTCCGATAATTTTACTAAAAGATATAGATGGGGAACTATTTATGTGCATTTGAGGCAAGCTGTTCTTCCGATAGATTTTTCTTTCACCATCTAGTCTTTCGATCTTTGAGAAAAATATACATTTACCGATTAGTCTTTCGATCATTCAGAAAAATATACATTTACCGAAAAGTAACGGTACTCCGAAGTACACATCTATTGAGATGCAACTCGTCTAGTCATGAATGTTATTACAATTATTAGGCAGCCTTCATACTGATATCATGTACATGATAGTTAGGGATGATTATCTAGTAGTCTTGCTTGTCGTATGTCTTAAATTTTAATAGTTTGTCAAATTCATAGTAGTATCATGAGAAAACGCGGGTCTTCAAGATTATCATGTCCTATGTATCATCTACATGATATCGGTGTGATGGCAGCCTCATAGGCTAATCACACTGACCACATCCAACATCCTGAGTCATAAATATTCACAATGGCGGAATTTTTTACCTTCATAGCAAGTTCCTATTAGCACCGACTCTCTTAACATTTTGACAAGACAAAAGAATAAAAAAGCTTTTTTAGGAAGTACCGAAACCGTGTGTATCGGAACCGAAATAAAATCCGAGTCGAAATGAATTACCTATATTTTCGTTGAATTTCATTTATGATAGACGTTCGACAGGATTGCCGACATAAAGTGAAAGGTAAACAGCTTCTATGTAAATCTGCTAGGTTTGAAACACCATTCCACAGCATAAGTTTTGCTACTGCATTTAAATTCTTCTCAAAGTTGAAAGAACTTTTTTTCATTTCCGGAATTTTTCAAAATTCTTCACCGATCCAATGCTAATATAAGGTCATTGATTTGAAACCAACAGATTTTCCAAAAGGTCATTTAGTTATGGGACTAGAAGAGACTTAAAATTCGGAATACTTTGATTTATAATTAAAAACTGTGAGGTACAGGTGCGAAGAAACTAAAAAAATATCCCTATATGATTGTATTGAGGAATTTAATGAAATAGCAATACGATCAACAAGCCTACTTTGTGGTGTAGTGCGAGTCTTGTTTTGGAAAAGTTATGAACATAAATCATTACTAATTGACCTGGAGCCTACTAAGAGTTCTATGATTGATATACCTATATGTTTTTGGGACCTCTTAAAAAGTAAACTCAAAACTTTAGGTATTGCAATATTTATATTTTTTAAGTTTATCTGACACATAGCAGAAAACGGCCCATAATTTTACGCATAAATTTGGTGATGATAAACGTGGAGGTATCTTAATGGAAATATGCTAAATATGCCAAAAAAAAGAAAAAAATTTTCAAGAATCACATATATTTGTACAATGCAAATTCATATTATCCCTAGTCTAAGTCACCCCTCATATCAATTATTTCATCAGGTAACCGCCCATAAGCCTTTCATTTCCTTGGCTCACCCATACCAAAAACTTGTTATATTATTTGGTCACAGCTCCGTTAACTTAAAAAGTTATCGCCTTGTCAGGGGGGCTTTCCTTCATTCTACCACATTTCGCATGCTGCACACGCAAAAAAAAATCCAAGAAATTTCACCAAAAAACAACCCGAAATATATGTGTTTAACGGTTGAGTGTTGAGTTCAACCAAGTAACGACACCTGTCAGTGCTATGTTTCGTTATTTTTTTTTTTGGCAAATCTTTAGTTGTTTTGGCTCTGCCTCGTTTGTTGAACTCACACATTGTTGACGGACGATAGTAGCATTTAAATTTGCCATTGGACTGGGGCGAGGTCTATGGCATGTAAATTACATTTGGAGTTTAGCTGGCTAAGCATGTGACAAGCATATATAATTGCCATTTAACACTGAATGGTGAAGAGAAATTGCGTAGGACATTGACCGCCAATAAATTAACTTATTAAATAAACTTTAAGTTTTAAACAAACAAAACCAGCAAACTTTCACCCCCTTCAAGCTGCGATTCTCACGCTCATTAAAAATGGTGGAAAAAAAATATATAAAATCGAAACACTCTCAATTTTAAATCAATGCATTTTGAAATTCTTGAAGCAGGTTCACAAATATTTGGGTCAACAGCACAGGTTAACACCCAAAAGCAAAACGAAAAACTCGATTCAGGAACGCCGGAAGCTTTATCCAACTTTCTTTTCGCTTGAATGGAGTACACGAGTAAAGCAGAAAGAAACAAATTTATGATTCATCGATATGGCTTATTGATTGGGCCAGGCCCAGTCGGGCTTGAAAAACAATTTCAAACTTGGTCGTCGCCGTCGACGTCTTGGTCTCGGTTTTGGCATTGACAGTTAACTGTCAGCGAACGGAAATGCAATGCGGTGCTGTAACGGCAATTTGCTGGAGCAAGTACATATACAATAAGTACATTGTCTATCTAACCATTCAGCCATCCATCTAAGAACAAAACAGGTAGCAGCTCAACTTGCTCAAGCGTGGCAGCTTGCGCTCAGCTCTGCGCTGTTGTTACCTTTTATAGGCTCACGCCTTTAAACTTCCTCAGACAAAATTTCGTATTATCAGTGCAAAATTATCATATAGTTATGGGTTTATGATTCCACTCACCTTCGACACAGTTCAGCGCTTTTCTCCCACGAATGTTTGATATTAAAATATTTATAACAATTTAAGCCGCGCAGTTCCCAACCTGTAAATAGATTAAAAAAAAAAACAGTTGTTATATTAGACAAGGTCAGACAGATATTTGATTAATTGAAAAAATTTCCCCTTTTGCACAACATACAAACACTTTCTAAGTCTAAAGTATTTCCGCACTTTCCACGCACACAGCTAAACTGGTTGCAGAAAATGTTCATAAAGATGTTTTCTTTGGTTTTTATTTTATAATTGAAAGCCAGAAATCCGCGTGAAATTAAGCTGTTAACCTAAGTAATCGGTAAATTTTATAAAAAAATGTGTGTTAAAAAATAAACATTTTAATTGTTATGCTTAAAAAATATATGACATCAATAAACTTTAGTGCACAGAAAGGGAATAGCTTTTTTCAGAAGCAGAAAAAAAATGTTGATTCACAAACAAGAATATTCTGTATCGAAATTAAAAACAATATGATTTTAGTATACAAACTAAAATCTACATAAAACTCGATTCTTTTTATCTTTTTAAAAACATTTGAAAAACAAAGCCCCCTTTCTACATATGCACCCTGCACTTATGTTAATATTGTAGTCTAATCGATTGCGTCTACAGTTACTTTAGCCATGTTTATCTTGACAATTAATTTACATGCTTCATGTATTTATCTACGATTCCCCACTGAGATCTTCTCTAATGACCCCAATAGAAAGCAACTTGTTCTGCATAATTTATTTTCCTGAGCTTTGACTTTCTATGCAAGTTGTGCGACACCACCACCAGAACCAGAATTTAATTGAGTTATTTGAACCGTCCAATCTTAATCAGCTGGCGGCGCTTTCATTTTCCTTAATAAATGCCATATGTGTTTTCCTGATAAAATGGGAAAGTTTGCCAACGACAAAACCCGCCTTTTGTCAGCTTGATTGACAGCTTTCATTTAAAATCAAATCGACTAAAATATGCTGCAAAGCGCACTCGGTTTGTAATGTTTGTTTGGAAATGGAAATGGGTGGAAAAAAAATATAAGCAAAAGTATTTAAACAATTTTTTGTGTGCACAAGCACGCGCTAACATTTAAGAGAGTCGGCTTATGTTTTTGTCTTTGGTGCGCGGCTGTGGGTCGGAAAGTTGTTACAGTTTTTTTTTGTTTTTGTTAAAGTTGAAGCCTGTCATGGACAGGAATTGTATGAGAGTTGAAGTGGCTTTTTGGCATAGACTTTCACGATTTCCGTATATAATTGGGTTTCCAATTGAAAGGAAATCACAACTGGAGTTGAACATTTTCTATTTGAGGTGAAATGACGTCCTGAAAATGCTGTTGCAAGAAAATACCAACACAAAATTTGAACTATTTTTGCATTGTGCACGAAAAATCGATAGAAAAGTGCAAAAGTGCGCATATTTAACGAATATAAGTAAATGATAAGAAAAGTATGCTTATTTTAATAACCCTCAGCAGCTATCGAAAATGTTACTTTTAACATCTATTACTGAGCTTTTTGAAAAACAGATTTTCAATCTAGGTTTCAGATTAATTTTTATACTCTGTACCAAAGGTACACAGAGTATATTAAGTTTGTGCAAAAGCATGTAACAGCCAGAAGGAATCATCTCCGATGATTCCAGACAACCACCGCTGTATTCAAGCAAACACAATCTTTGGGAGAGAGAAACAGCGATGAGCGTATAACAGCGTATAACACGTATAACGAGCGAGCAAATGCGAGCTCCGGCATTAACTGGTACAGAGTATCTTATAGACTGGCTGGGAACCTATGGTGCAGTGTCCCGTTAGAACTCCTCGTATGCTCTTGATAAAGTGTATGAGTTGGGAAGTTCGTTATATCTTAGCCTGAAAGGTCGGAATAGAGACAGACAGGTACGACAGTTCCTATAGTCGTTCTATTATAGTTCTAGTTTGTTAAAGTACTTTTATCAGCATATACTGATGAGGGAAAAATTCGAGAGCGTTGTTCTCAAGATGAGTACAAAAGCTGTCAAAAACAGTGGATGAACTGCTTTTATCATTTGTAGTTCAAGAAAAAATTTTGTTCCGCTCGAGTTATGACCCACAGGACCTTTACATTGCCTACTTTGCTGATGACACAGCTATTTTGGCCAGTCATCCCTGTGTCTACAACGCCACGGACATTCTACAGGAGTACATGTACCGATTTTGCAGAAGGTCAAGGCGATGGAATATTGGTTTCAATAAAGCGAAGTGTGCCAATGTCACCTACACGTTAAGGTGAGATGACTGCCACGGAGTTTTCATGGAAGATCAACTTCTAGACCATCATCAAGGGCACAGGTACCTGGGAGTGTACCTTTTGGCTTGCACATAAACCAGTTCACAAGGTCGCTGAGAGAAGAGAGATTGTCAAATTGTCATTAAAGAACAAGGTACAAATATACAAGGCAATCATTGCACCCAGATGGAGATACGACCTGCAAGTATTTGGTATTGCAGCTACAACGCATCTACACAAGATCCTCTAAGCCAAAGTACTGCGCAGACTATCGGGAGCGCCCTGGTACATGTGCATAAGACTGGCTGGAACAGAAACCAAATGTCCCATTAATAGGCGACGTAATTGTTACATTGAGAGACTCAGAGGACACCCAAATCGGCTAGCAAGGCAACTATTTCGCAGAAGAAGGATACAAGGTGTAAGAGCCAGAAGAAGACTTTTGAGAATCTTCCCTTGGCAACTTCCAAGACGACGTATCTCAACCTGCCATAACATCTAACATCTAACACTAATCTAATACTAATTCAAACATAAATTGTGCCATACGAACATTACAAACTTTACCAGTACATCGTAAGTTGCTGATGTAAACATAAAAAAAACTTCATTGCAAAAACATTTAGAACATTTATCCTTAAAAAATGTAAAACTATATCGTTCTTGTTTTGAGTTGATGGTAATTTATTTTCTGAGCAGGTTTTTTCGGACTTTTTGTCTTCAACGCAAACGTCCCCAAACATCGTATTTCTAAGTTTTCTATGCTTTCACATAATTCCACCAAGTTTTATGAAAATCGGACAAATATATAGTATAGCTGCGATACAAAAGATATGTCTGAAAAAAAGTCTTAGTTGGTAAAACTTTTTTGTTTTCAATTCTATCTCTTCCAAACTTGTTTCTGATCAATATTATATGCTACCACACGATTCTGCCAAGTGGCTGCCATAGGAAATATCGGTCGAAAAAGTAGTTCCAGTAAGAAAAACTTTTTTGTTTTTAACCGTAGCGTCTTTATACCTTCCAGTTGTGAATATTATCAGTTTCCACATAGTGAAAAACTAACTCAGAGAGCCAAAATGACAGCGAACAGCTGACTAATATCTGAGTGAAAAGTTGTCGACGCAGCAAATTCTGTTAAATCTTCTTGGGTTTTGAGCAGTTTCAGTTACAATTCAAATGTGTTAAAGATGTGTTCGCATCATCGTATTTGCATCTATGCGTCATGTTAGCAATAAATAGATCGATACTCTATGATCCTAATATGAAAATGGTAAGTTCATAGTCTCAACTCTTGCAGAAACAGAAGTAAACTACAATAAATTATAAGATTTTAAGATAAAGATTTTTTTTTAAGTCATACGCAGCGTTGCCATGTTTAATACTGGGCACTTCACTTATAAACAGTTGGCAATAATTTGTTGTTTTTTTTTTTAATTTTTTTCAATCAGTTGACTTTCTGAAATTCAAAATTTGACAACAATTGAAGTGCAGTAGAGGCTTTGTTGTGGCTATTATTTTTAGGTTAACATGTCGTATGACAAATTTTTTCAAGAAATTCCGAAACCTTTTACCTTAACTGGTTAAAGTTTTGTTCATTTACCTTGTACCTTACTTACGCAGGTCAAAATTTGTCTGACACAGCCTTAACTTGAACTTTCAAATGTAACACATTATTTATACTTGGGCCTAACTTTTAGCAATTTTAGCACCTTGAGCAATTTACCTAATGACACTAGAGACCCCAAAAGGTTTTCAGGGGTTAGCTTTTGAAAACCTTGAACTTTTAACAACATGATGATATAATACTGATGCAAGTTTTCTTTTATGCTTATTCATACTGTGTTAGTAATGCCGTTTCTTTCCGTTTCAAATTCTTTTTCTTGTGGTAAATCGTATCTAACCATATTGACCAACCATCATTACCAACTATTCTCCACTTGCCAACAGACCGCAGAATTTTTGTTCTTGCTACTTATTTGTTTATCTAACTGTATAACCGCTATTTGCCACAATTTTAATTTGATTTATTTGCTGGCTATTTACCGCAACAATTTGTATTTAATTTTAGACATGTTCTTCTACCTAAGATAACCGTACGTTGTTCCATTTAAGAGAATGCTGGCTCGGTAGACATGGACATTTTTTTTTGTGGTACTCTTTGGCATCAATTGAATGGCAAATCAGCGGTCAATATTACAAACGAATCGCATGTAATTGTTTTTAATGGGTATCGCTCCCTCTTGTTCGTTCAACTCCCACACTTTGCAGCTGCTGTGTTTGTATGTGTCTGTGTCACCATGACAGTCCAGAACTTTTGCAAACTTCAACTTGTCGATGTTGAGCAATTAAAGCCACGTAACTGCCAATGGCTTGGAAATTCTTTGGGTGCAGCAAAGTAAACTGGACAAGGTTAGCCGGTTTTCGACTTTAGTTTCTTGTCTTTGTTCTTTTTCTTTTCTGCATTCATTTGCATGTGTAAATGGCTGCTGCTTTATTGAATTGTGCCACATATTTGAAATTCTTGGCCCGGAAGTTTGGTACTATGCTAATTTTAAAGTGGGCTTAAGCCATTGGGGTTCACTGTGAAGCCTATATAATTTTACAGGGCAACTTGTGAGGTTGCAGCATACAAAATCAGATGAATACAATACCAAATTATTAATGTGAGAATTTCTTACGTAAAATTATGCAGTTTGAAGACATAAGCATATAATAAAGTGGGAACAAATTGTTTTAAAGGTCTGTGCACTGACTTGGCACTTTACCAAACTAAAGTTTTTGACTTATATGGGTTAAGACACTTTAACTTGCATTCCGATTGGATTATGCATAGAATATAAGTATAAATTTACACTCCAGTTTGCAGCTGACCCCAAAAAAAAAATCTAAACCTTACCCAGTTTTTATATTCTTTGTACTATTTGGAAATCTGCATAAATTTAATTACCAGCACATTTCTTTTATTCTGCTTTGCTTATTTTTTTTTTGTTGCCGAATTAAAAGTGAAAACTACCTTGTGCGGTTTCACAACTGCAATAAATCTTCGCCAGCACAGCTGTCCCCATTTCATTAACCCCATTCCACCATGCATTTCCAGAATTTATATCTAACCATAAAATCTACATAAAGTACTCAAAAGAGATCTTCATTTCGCCACTGTGCGTAGAAAGCTGAAAGACAGGTAAGTATTAAATTTAATGAGAATTACCATTTGATTTAAAGTCCAAGTTCACAACGAAGTCAGTCAACTGAAAAAGCGTTGACTTCCTCCAACACCATAATTTGTTATAAAAATGATAATGCTTATGAGCATTTTACACGCTTTGTGACTTACTAAATGCTAACAAATCATAAATGAAATTTCATACGTGTTTACAGAATCGTCGTCGCCATAAATCACTTGGATTTTGTGCGTGCTGACCCAGAAAGTCATCGAAAATCGCTGCATTTTGCTTTTTTTTTCACAGTGTATGCGTAAACAAAGTTGAAACGAAGAACTCTGAGAGCTGTTTATTTAATTAGCTGAAGCCTCTTGGCATTTACTCAACCGTATCCAAAAATGTGGAAGTCGTCAACATCATTTGCTTTGCTGTTGTTGTTATTGTGGCTTTTCCAGGTAGATTGCCACTTTAAGCTACAAATTGTTGCCTGTCAAGTTGGTTTATCAATTTGAGAGTTTTACAGTTAGGCCAAACTGCTTAAGTGCACAAAAATGGTGATAGAAACTTCTCGTTTGAGGTTAGGAAATGATGCAAGACACGCTTTTTTTCCAGATTTAGGAAAAAGAAATGTTACCAAAAACGAAACAGTGAAATGGTAATAAAAATTATTTTGTAAGCTGGGGGAAAGCTGACTGCCCAATCACCACAGCTTTTTTCTAGACGGTGGTCTTTATTATAGAACAGATGGAGTCAAGCAACAATCAATCTGGTAATGGTGCAGTTTGAAACATCTAGAAATATTTTTGCGCTAGATACATTAAAAAATTCCCTCGCTAACTGCAGACCAAGTTACATTCTTTCTCTTTCCTGCTTTTTTATGAAGATGTGGTAAAATTATTTACCTGTTTTGGTTTTAGTAAACTGCAATGTATTGCCATAAAATTACAAGATCATTGGGTTCAAAGATTGTCGAATAAAAGTATCTAATAACTTATTAAGAAAGGAAAAGGCATCACTGATATATATGGAAACCAGAACGGGCCTGTTAGTTATAGTACATATTTATTTTTATTTTCTTTTAATGCTTATTTGAAATAAAAGGCTTCAATCAAGATTATTTTGTTCCCATATAATAAATGAAAATGTTAAGTCGGAAATGATTCTGATATATACCTAAACGATCTAAGATGCACTTTTGAAAACAAGATTATGTTATCTAAGGAAATTTAGTCAAGAAATGATATCGCCTAATATTTATAAATAATTTCTATATTTAAGGGCCGATTTCTTATTTTCGACATAGAGCTATATGTTACTTAAACTTACAAATAGCAGAGTAAATTGTGAGCTTATCTGACACATACCTGGAACAAGAGAAATCTGCCCAAAAAGGTTGTAATTAATATCTGTTGATTTGTGTTGGTTATAAAGATTTATACTCAACCAAAGACCTTGACCTGCAACAGATAAAGTCCCACATAACCAAATTGGAAACAAAACCAATGTATAAACTTATCTAAAACTTTTACATACGAATGACGAATTCTCTAATACGGTGGTAGCACTTCCAGTGAAAATCTGGCAGCACTGCCATCAACAGCTGATTTGCTGTGTCATTTAATGTTGGTTAAAAGTTTGTCTCTCATCTGAAATTTTGTAAAACCCAATAAAAACGCACCTTGCTAAGGATTTTATAGTCGAGTAGGAATGGGAACGGGTAGCTCTAGTTGAGGATAACGAGAATGTTATTCAGAACAAGAAACAAAAGGAGCAAGCATGGCCAAAACTGGCGTCCATTTACGCTAGCAAAGAAAAAAATCAAAGCTGAAGTTGCATGGGAGAAAATAGTTATTCATTTAAATAGAAGCTGCTGTTAGAGGCTTGAGTAATTGCATTCAATTTCATATCATCTTCAAAAAATTCGGTAGACATATCTTTTTCAATTGGTGGAACAGAGTCTTATGCTTGAATTGCCATGTCAATGATTACCACTTTTGATGTGGTTATGCTAATGCGCATCCCGGTGGACAACACCGGAAATCGACGCTTCCATATTCCAAAACCTCTGTCAACAACGTGCGGATCTGTGACTCATTGTAAAACTTTTCAGCTTCTGTTACGGGGTTGAGTAGTGGCGTCATCTTGTACTGTGTTAATTTATACCCACTATCGCCCAAAAGATAATAATTTTTTAATTTGTTGCTTTCACATGGGTACTTCAAGCGACTCTTATTAAAACTATTGCTCTCATGGGATGAACCAGGCCATCTTACAACCTTGGAGAAAATTTTTTTTCTAAAAATTCCTTTTTAGGGCAACTTTACTTAAATTCAGAAAAAAATGTCTTAAATATAGAAAATATTTCTTAATTTTCGGGTGGTTTCAATTCTTCACTGATTTTCTTAAATATAGAAACATAATTTATTGGTTGTGGATATGATGATGCCAACATATTGGAATTCTTACTCCAACATCACTGAGCTTCCACTTGATCTATGTATATATTCATATCGTGGTAGCTATTCTGTCCTTTATGAATAATATTTGTACTATATAAACCATTAAGAGAGTCTGAGCACACACATTTTGCCGCTTGTCGCCATTTTCGAGTCTACGCAGAGAACTAAAGTATAGAGATGATAGTTCATTGGGCATGATTGTAATCGATTTATGGATGGCAGGTTATCACATGGTTATCGATAGATGGCTGGCAGTGATATCGTCACGAATTATGCTTCGACTTATAACGCTTAGAAGTCGGCGCAGTGCGCTGTTGGTCTCAGGGTTTGAAGCGATGCCTCTGTTGAGGGCATTGTGGTGCCTCGGTTGAATGCTTTGTGTGCCTCGGTTGAGGGCTTTGCGGTGCCTCGTTTGAGGACTTTGCTTGCCTCGGAAAAGGCTGCCAGTTTACCACATATTAATTCCAAGATTTTCTTCAAAAGGAAAGGATTAGCTGATAAGTAAGAACGTTCGAAAACCCAAATATTGGAAATGAAAATGACATTGGCTAATCGACTGTTCAATTTTGTAACCACAATTAAGTCAGCTGCTATGAGTTATTAGTGTTTGATCATATTTGCTCTGATTTGCAAAAGGAAGTATAGAATTGGATCAAAATAGTGGTGATAATATATAAAAAGTTACTTTGTAAGTAAAAAATGTTTAGTTGAACTAAAGGACTTTTACGAAAATCAATAGGAATCCATTCCGTAAAGAAGATCTAGAATAAATAAGTCTTTGAAATTCTTAGAGGTTTACCTTTGTATAAATACCACTAAAACTATGACCAGAAATATCCTGAAATGGTTTAAAATTAGACTAAAATTTGTTATCCAGAAAAACCACCTACGATTACTTATTAGCCGTATTTTGGGAAAATTTTCAAAATTAATCGAAGATTAAATAAATACTTTGCGGAAGGTTTTTTTGTACAATATGTAATCCGGTAGATTTCATCCACCACTTTTTCATAGCTTCATTGCCAAATGACGATAGAATGCTTAATATACTCCAGCATTATAATACCATTAGCTTAATCTAGTAAGTACCAATAAAAACACTTCGATCTTAGATCATCAATACAAAAAAATAAAAACAAGAACTGCAATAACTGCCCACAGTTTGGCCTATTTTTTGTGCCACAAAGCACACACACCTGCAAACCTGACTTGCATATGAAATCAAAACAACAACAACAAAAAAATCGAAAAAAAAACTTCAACGTAATGAAAAAATATTAAAAGACTTAGGCAACGAACTTGTTTGGCGGTAACTTGTCTCAATGTATGGGTGAGTGTGGCTCCATGTGTGTGCGTTAGTGTTAGTGTTAATCAGCACAGCAAACTGCAGCTAGTTAAGTTAGTAGATGGTAGCTATGCCAACAAGTGGCACACCAGGTAGACAGGAGGAGGCACAGAGTTACTCAGTCAGTCAGTCAGGCAAACTTGGCTTGGCATTACCGTTAAGAAATCTCGTTTCAAAGCGCGCTAAGTTTTTCCTCTCTACCTCCCCAACGCCATCTCCATATGTGTAGAGTTGGAACTCGGTTCTTGGGTGGGGGTTTGCAACCTGTTTGGGGCCATACTAGACACACATGTGTAATAACCGTTATCGGTGTTATGCCAATTGTAGGTGGCCACCCAGTGAAAGGTTTAAAACTTCAACATATTTTTTCTGCAATACATTGATTGATTAGCTTGGCTCATGACTTCCGTCTTTTTGCTCTCCTTCTGAGCTGAGTAGACTTTTTTTTTTTGCCGAAAGCTAACTTGTTGAGCAGGTTCAGGTTTAGATTTGTCATTAACGATATACAGCAAAAGAATTTTTATGACCAAAATGTTTGAGGCTTAGTGACAGCTTATGGATTTACTCGAAGTAGATGGTAGTTGAACTTTTGAGTCTATTCTCATAAATGAGCTCAGTTTCCTCAAAAGGCGAGCAATGCTTTTTTCTACACAAACATCAGAATTAACTGCTTATCTAATTTACAGAAAACTAAAAGTCATTGCACTCTTTCATTGCTTTACTTTCCAATTAATTGCAGAAACATCAAAAGACTTAAGTTTATGCGTAAACAGCATGAAATTAACATTTAGGGCATAATGAAGAGTATTAATCCAATTTATAATGATAAACGAATTTTGAAGGTCTTTCGGATGAAGTTTTTTTCTATAATTTTACCAAAGATGTTTTCATAATTATAAAAGGCAAGAAACTCAATTTCGAAGAGTAAGCAGATGACCAGCAAAGTAGAATTGGGTTGTTCATGAGTAAGTGGACGTGTTCTTCTCCAACTGCTCTTTTTTGTTCAGTTCACTTCACTTATTTTTGTAGAAATAAACAAGAATGTAAGGCTCTCAAACGCTGATCAAGTACAATTGGCCGAGCAACTGAACAAAAAATAACAAGTGAGAGACCAAATTGAATAACTAAGTAAAGTTTGTAAGGTTTTTTGCTCACATAAATCTGCACATTGTGAATAGCCTATAAAGAATTTGCTCCCCATGCATTCTGCTGAGGCAATTAATTTGCGTAGTTTTTCTACGCCTAATAAAATGCCCTGAGAAAACAACTTGAAACCGGAAATCAGGTCTTAGTAAGCACTTAAAGCAAGCAATAAAATGCACAATTAAAATCTCTTTTTTTGAACTTCTAAGACATATTCTTAGACGTAATTGGCCATTGCATTTTATAGCCAGCACCTAAAAGACAACAACAGCAGCGGAAATCAAACCCATTCCGTTTAGGTATATAACTACCAATATGTATACACATTTGATTTATGTTCAAATCGTTTTTTTTGGGCCACACCTGCGAGAGCCACGCACGTGTTTGGCTTTTAAGACTTAAATGCAATTCGAATTCAAGTTTATTGAGAAAAATACAACACCACTTACCATTTGGACACGAAAACGCCTCGTCGGCTGTAATTGTTTGGATCAGACAAAATAACAGCAAAGACAACAGCAAAGCGGTCAGCCAATGCGAATTGGCTGCCGTCGATTTGGTCATGTTGCCGACTTAAAGCCAATTAAAGTTCAAGTTGGGCTAGCAAATCTAGAAAAAAAAGAGATAAAAATCAATTTTAGTTTAGTAATTCAAGTAATTCTTAGAAAAAAATTCAATTTTTCAATAACTCCCAAACTGGTTGGCTTCATTCACACCTTTTGGTCATGACAACGATTTGATTTCCTAATCTAAATGATTAGCAATTTATTCATAACTGACTCAGAGTCAGTGGCTGGCTACAGCTTTAACACGTGTTTTTTTTTGTGGCCTTACGATTTTGTGTATGCGGTTTAGAAAGTTTCTCAGATTTAATTGAAACCGCAGCAGTGCAAAGAATTTGCATTTATTTCGCTTGTTGGCTAATGTCGAGGTTGTTGAGGCAATCATATGTACCTATATTTATACACAGAGGGGAAAAAACCGAGAAAGTTGGACTCACCAACTTTACCGAAAACAGTGTATGAAAGGTTTTTCTCATATGTAGTACTATGATCTCATTTCAAGAACCATTTTTTGAGATCGCAAAAACTCAAGTCTAGTTGAAATGGTTACTTTTTTTAAGAACATGATTAGAGAGACATTATACTCGATTGAAATCGGATCATGTGTCAGCGGGCTCCTCACAGTTGGGAGGAGGAATGGATAGGAATAGGGAACGAGGGACATATCT
This sequence comes from Lordiphosa magnipectinata, assembly GCA_037044535.1. NCBI lineage: Eukaryota > Metazoa > Arthropoda > Insecta > Diptera > Drosophilidae > Lordiphosa > Lordiphosa magnipectinata. The sequence continues at coordinate 43,869 of JBAMBO010002744.1, read as the reverse complement.
CTTTTGGATTGGAACTGAAGGGAAGCATGGCCGCCTCTGGATAAGCTTTGCTGCTTCTCCACTCATATATTACCCCGTAGGATCAGAGACATCGCTGCTCTGTAAAACAAACTTCAACGAACCACTCCATCCACCTCCTAACTCGTTTCATTTAAGTTTTTCAGAAAAACACAGAAAAATTTGTTCGGGCTTGACTAGGAATAGAACCCGGTACCTTCTGCACTTAACGTATGGAATGACGCACCAGCACATTCAGCATTCACTTTTGCAGATTCACATCTAGAGGGCTACTTATGCTTGGTTGAGCTGAAGACTCTAGCACTCACAAAAATGCCTAATGCAGTATATCAAAATGACACAAGGTGGAGATTTTTTTGTCGCGTCGATTCAAATACACTTGTATTTGTATGGGTGCGCCAGATGTTCGTTAACAAACACGAACGCAAATGGTGGGCGCGCCTTCCACAATTCCTTATACAATTTCCCTTTCAATATATTTAGAAGACTTGAGCAAGTTAAAAGATATATTAATGCACACTCCCAAAAAAGTAATCATCAAAATGACACTATTTAGTCATCAATTTGAAACTATTTAGTATCAAATTCTCTTTAATACTCCAAGTATCAAACTGATATTTTCGAAAGTATTAAAATGATATTTCAAGGATTTCAAATTATTACTAACTTGTATCAGGTTGACACTTTTTTGTATTAATTTCGTAGTATCAATTTGATACTAGGTCTTATCAATGTTATATTTCAGTTGTCAAACTCTTAGTATCATTTTGATGCTAACTTTTATCAATTTAATATTTTGCGTTATCAAGTCTGTAAGACCTATACAGTTCTCCATAAACTGCAATTTGAATTAAAACATAATATCTTAAAAACTTTTTACTTTTATTCTGAACTCTTACAACATGTAAATAAAATCACGTCACTATGGGAAACATTGTTCTCTCTCCCTTCATGCTCCGAGTCCACGCGGATGTGGTTTAAGCAGAAGTCACTGGAATGATGAATGAATGGAATCATGCTAAACCCCATAAATGAATTGAAGAGAAACGAACTCGGCCGAACAAGAATTCACACGCACAGCATACTAATGTAAAATCGAAAATCCACATTGAAAATCCACGCAAAAAAATTTGCGTAACATTCACTTGTATGGCAGTTACGCATCTTTGTGTTCTAGGGTCTTTGGTTGAGCTGACAAGAGGTTGAGTTGAGAAAAAAAGAGAGAGATCAAAAAGAGAGCCAAATCGCTCTAGCCGAACATCGGTTTTGGTGTTGTATAAAGCAAATATTACCCGATTGAGAACAACTTTACTCATTCCAGAAACATTTGTTCCAACATTTGTTGTATCATAATTTTGCCCTGAAATTTGCAACGCATAGATATATTCATTTCCGACCCCATAAACTATATATATTCTTGATCAGGGCGACGAGCTGAGTCGATTTAGCTTTGTTCGTCCGTCTTCCTGTCTTTTTCTACGCAACCTTGTCTCTCAGTTTTGAAGCTATCGAGCTGAAATCTTGCACAGTGTCTTCTTTTTACTGCACGCTTCTAATGTACCGCAACCGACCAGATCGGATGACTATATCTTATAGCTGCCTTAGAAACCATCGGTCTAAAAATGGGTCTTAGTGAGAAAATCTTTTTTGTTTTCAATATTGACGTCTCCAAACTCAGCCATTATTAATATTACATGCTTTTATACGGATTTGCAAATTTTGGTCAAAATCGGATGTATTTATCTTATAGCTGCCAAGGGAACCATCGATCGGAAAATGGGTCTTAGAGAGAAAAAATTTTTCTTTTGAATGTCAGCGTCCCCAAACTCGGCCAATTCTAACATTATATGCTTTCAAACAGATTTGCAATTTTTGGACAAAATCGGATGACTATATCTTACAGCTACCATAGGACCGATTGTTCGGAAAATGGGTTTTAGTGAGAAAAATTTTTTTGTTTTAAATTTTTTCGCTCTTAAGCTCGACGATTGTTAATTTTATATGTTTTCAAAATGATTCGCCAAATTTGGTCGAAATCAATCTGTGTGAAAATGGGTTTTAGTTAGAAAATTTTTTAGATTTTATGATATGATATTTCAAAAAGAGCATTTGCAAGCGTATAAAAGCTTCGGCACAGACGAAGATAGCTTTGCCTTCTCGTTAAAGACTAAAACTAGATTAATTTTGATTATATTTTCGCTTAATTTTAGTAATTTTATGCGATTTTATGCTTTTGTCACTAAGAAATCTCAGCCTCATAAAACTATCTTAAAATATGAGTAAAAGAAAAATCAAATTTCTTTAATTGGAATTGCATTCTCCAAGCACCTCAAGCTGTCTTGAACAATTAATAAAAATAATATTTCAATCCTTAATCTTGATTGCAAATTTGTATAAATATTTCAACTGTAAAAAACCCCAATACCAATTTTGCCGCTTACTCCCTCTGCAATGTTCATTAAATTGTTGTTATGAACTCTAGCACACTTCACTTCAAGCAAAAGTCAAGCGCATTTGGGTTAGATATCCATTATATTTTGATCTCAATTCCAATTCGTATACAAAGTTTAAGGTGGATTTTTTTTTTTTTGCATTGTTGTCATAAATCACGAGTGCGTGTCTGTTTTGAACTCACTCATACCTAGAGCTTATGTTTGTCTCATTGTTAAAATGCACAGACACAGATACTGTATTTAAAAGCAAGTGATTGTCTGTATGTGTAAAAAAAAATATAGTCTGAGGTCTGTCTCCATACAAAAACCGTTCGGTAAACAGAGATCGAGGCGCAAGGTTGCCGTTATTGTCAAGTTATTATTAACTTAATCACATTTAATGTATTTGTTGTTATTTTTACTACTTTGTTGGTGTATGTTTGCATGTCTCAGAGTTGTTTGGAGTCTAGGTGGGAGGTGAAGTTTAAAGGTGCAAGTGTTTGGATATTTGTGATCTTTGTTTTCGATGGTTCAAATGACGACATTTTTGGTTAAAAATTTTAATTTTCAGAATTTTTTTTAATAAAAAAGCTAGATGGTCTTTTTTAATGGAAAAGTCAATTAATGGGAAACTCTATAGTTTCATTTTCTTATTTGAAAATCTAGTTAGAAGGTTTGTGTCTAAGATAATGGTCCATCTGCTCAAACAGGGCTCGCAAAAGAGATTTCCGTGACACCTCCGAGTATTGGTACTCAAAAAAAGCCCTTTCATCTTCAGTCTAAGAGTCAAAATGTGCTTAACCCATTTATATTTTATGCTACATTTTCAATTAATATTCAATGCCGTGGCTTTCCTATTGCATTTACTAATGACACTGCCATTTTTGGTCAGGTAAAAAAAATCAACTCAACCATCAACGTCCCCGATTTCCTCTTCATTAGTTAAGCAAAATATAAACAGAAATAAAAAGACCTAAAACTATATAATTTTTGGCGCCTTTCCGTGACTACTGAAAAAAAAACAATAGCTAAGCACCCACACAAATATTTGTGTTGTCAAACACACAAACACATCGAGTTCGCTAGCTAACAAGTTTGTTGCTTTCTGGGCCAAACCGCATAGTCAACTAATTGCAACAACAACAACAAAAGCAGCAGCGGGTACAAAAATGTTGTTTGGTTACAGCTGCATAGTCAGAAAAAGTTTTCAATGAGACGCATAAAATTTTCAAAATCTGCAAAAAATCTGCAAGCTATTGCATAATTCAAAAGTCAATTAAGCTTCAAGCAACGCCCTTTTAATTATATTTTTATTTTAATTATAATTATTTTAGCTTAATTAACGTCTTAAGGTGGTGCGATGCGTGCATTGTCTTCGGCCTAATGATTTGATTGTTGTTGTTATTTTTTTTTTTTTTTGTGGCTTTCAATAAAAGCCGACTCTTTTCGCTTTAAGCCTTTCGCATGTATTTATGCAGAAAAAAACTTGTTATCTAATATTGCTTGTTTGTTTGATGTTTGTGTATCTCATTGCAAGGCTTTCCAACCTTCGCGTTTGACTAAATTTTAAGCTGAGATTCACAGTTTGTGTGTGTGTGTGGGGACAGTTTGCGGAAGTTGTTAATGGAGTATCAGAGGCGTTTTACATTACATTTTTGCATTGGTCAGTCATGTGGAGGCTGTACGCTGAGACAAGCAAGCATACATAAGATTTAGGCAAAAAACTTGATTTGCATTTTTAAATGAAATTTTTTATGATAGAAGAACATTTTTGGTAGGCAAAGGTAAGAAAATATATGTAATCAAGTTATTAATGTTATATATATATTTTTGAATTAAAATTAGCTTTAACTTTTAGCTAGTTTAATTTCAAAATTTTTCTATGTATTTAAAAAATATATAAGAATATTGTTTTTCTAAAGCCTTCTAGTTTATTTAAATTTGTAGGACCAAATGTCATATAATTTAATAAAAACGGCAATGAAAAACGGATTAGAAAAACCAAACATGAAGTTTAGATTATGTATAGAATTCTACACCTTTACTGAGCACGGTTGTAAATTTGAATTTGTACTGAAAGGTAGATTTTTGAAACTTATCTAACACCCCAACAAGATCAGAACCTAGAACCCATGAAAATTCTGGCATTCGTACAGAATATAAGGCAGCTAGGAGAGTTGTAAATTTCGTTAGGGAGGGGTACAATAACTCAGGATTAATCGCGGTGCGTTATTTTCCCAACAACATATAATAACACACATTGTCTCAGATATTAGTTACAGATTTGCCAAAAATTTTAATTCTAGAAATAAGAAAATTAAATTTTGTTTTATCAAATCTTTTAAATACATCAACACCTAAACTATTCCGTTAGCTTCTCTTAATTATACCTAACAGTAATTTACTTAAGCTCGTATTGAATTTCATTCAGCAAATTGCTTTATTATTCTATAGCCCAAAGCTAAATACAATTATCAATCAGTTAGAAGTCAACACCCTGGCAAATATTTGGCTCAAAGCTTATATAATCATAGCTAATGAATGAATCATCCCATCAAGCACGACAAACATTAAAAAGCACGAACTAAGCCAACAGGCAAATAATAAAGTTAAGTGAATTCCCGTCAATCCAGGCACTGACTTGAAGTGGAGTTTTATAAGCGCTTACCAAACTCCAAAATGCAATATGCAAATGTTTTCTATGCTAATAAATAATAATACTACAGCAACAACCACATCAAAATGCTAAAAACGTATTTAGCAAGCAAATAAAACGCCAGACTGAGAGTGAAAGGTTTAGGGTTTATTGCCCATTGATTTGGAATTAATTATGTATCTTCATAATACACGTTTATGTGGAAAGATTAACCCGAACATTTGCATGAAAATGGGCGGCATGGGAAGTTGGTAGTTGTTTTAGGGTCTTTTTACGTAATAACCATGAATGACGGCTTTTTAAAATTTGATTTGGGAAGTTAATAAATGAATTGTGTTAAATGATAAACGAACAGCCAGATTTGGGTTGAAAGATTATGTTTTGGATTGAGCAAGTGGTTAAATTCGAAATGGAAGTGCAACTTTGTATTAAATATTTGTCAATAAAATGGAATGTGTGTTAAGGAGAGCTCTACGAGTGATAGCCTAAAAAAAGTACTTTAGATCCAAATGTAATTTAAAATCTAAAGAACTTTTTCTATTGTGAGCTTTTATCCTATATCTCGCCCAAAAGCCATGTCAACCAATAGAATTGCCTCAAAAAATATATTTCTCAAGTGTAATAAGGCCAAGCTAAGCTAAAATGGAAGAATTCTTCACACCCAAAAAGTAAAAAATCGCATAAAAAAAACAAAAGACTTAAGCAACGAACTTGACAGCCCATCAACACACTGATCTTCTGCCTCCATCGAAAGAACAAAAGACTTGAGCAACAAACATGAAAAACCTTTTTCTTACCATTTTGTAGACATTTTGCAATGCAGCGCCAATCAAAATTCAAATTCAAAATCTCTGTGCACATATGCAAAGCACAAAAAAAACAACAAACACAAACCAAATCGAAACCGGTCTTTTGCTCTATGCAGCGTTGTTATTGATGACACCTTCGACATTTAAAAACGAACAGAAACAAAAAGATGACTAAACTCTGTCAGACAGATACAAAATGGTAAAAGTCAACTGGTAAATAATTTTTGTTATTTGAACTTTTTGCAGCCAAGTTGCCCAGCACAAAACAGCAGCTGGGGATTTGCCTTTTATGGCCTGTGTTTAGTTTTCCATTTCCAATTCACATTGGCAGCTTTACCAACAAAGTTTTTCACTGAACTTTCACTTGCGCACTTGTCTGAAAGAGTATTGGAAGTGTTTTTTTTTGTTGTTTGTTTTGCCTTAACTACAAACTCGTTTGGATTTACAACTTGTTTTTCTGACCAACTAATGACCAAATATATTTTATATTACTTTGATTTTTATACATTTTGTGGCCTGAAGGTCAATTGGTTTTTATGACAGCAAAAATTTAGGTTTGTTGGTTAAGGAGCAAACAGGTGAGACGGGAAACTGTTACAGCAAATAGGCAACAGAGGAAAACTTAAGTGATAATGTTTAAACGGAAGTTGATGTCATTGCAAATAAATGATACAAAGGTCGTGCTTAAGAATATGAATAGTCGCGCTCAACTGTTATAACCCCAGCGGAGAGTCTCACTAATGTGAGGCGGGTGATTTTCTCTATGGCAACAATCGATAGATGGCGCCTTCTGCTGGATTTGATCAACATCCGCAAATACTTAATGTCCGTAAATGCTCATCGATACAAATTCATCTGCTACCACTCAAGACGCTCTTTGTTTGTCAAATAATGTCGGATTCTCGAACATGCAAGTTCTCGAACTCAGCACAAAGCCCTCAACCGAGGCACTCAGCGCGTGGCAAAACCTGTAAAATAATCTCTCCCAATTATGGTTAATAAAGGATTGAAACAACAGAATAGCAAGGCTGTAAACCTGTAAAATTTTGGTGAAGGTTCGGTCCGTATGTTCGAACCTATGATAAAGTGTAAGATTCGGTTCTCGGACCGGTTGCTGTTCTAGTCAAACCTAAGAATTTGATTCGAATCGGGGATCATAGATTGTTAAATAGTTTTCAGATTTTTGCCTCTACATTTGGTCATAATTTATTCATATATTTGTTCAGGAGAACGCGTACAGATTACCAAGCTATGAATGTAAGTTGTCCAGCCGACTGGACCACATTCCTTATTGTTATCATTCATAGGTCCTCTACAAAGTCTTTCAAAAGTGCCTGATCTTTGAATTTTGGAAGCCTTACCTTCTACGTACATACCCTGCCAGCATTTTATGAAATTTCCGATCACATTCGAGTCTTTTTATACTCTGTACCGAAGGTACATAGAGTATATTAAGTTTGTGCAAAAGTATGTAACAGGGAGAAGGAATCGTTTCCGACCCTATAAAGTATATATATTCTTGATCAGCATCAACAGCCGATTCGATATAGCCATGTCCGTCTGTCCGTCCGTCCGTCTGTCCGTCTGTCCGTCTGTCCGTCTGTCCGTCTGTCTGTCCGTATGAACGAAGAGATCTCAGAGATGGTAAGAGATTGAGGTTTGACATGTATGGGACATATATTTCTTATACTTGCAGGCAGATCAAGTTTATTTTCAATTTTTGCCACGCCCCCTCCCGCTCCCGTAATTTGGAAAAAACTTCATATCTCCTACAGTTTTGGAGATAGATCGTTCGTTCCTTCTAGAGATACCTTGTAAACAAAATTATTTATCGATTTGCTGAAGGAATGATCAAGATCGGATGAACGATACTCAAGTTATGGGCAAAAAACGGCCAGTTAACATCACCCACCCCCCCACCAACAACTACAGCAATCTTAGTGCGAGAGAGAAAGAGAGAGAGAGAGAGAGAAACTTAGAGAGCGCACCGCGTTGTGCGCGGGGTGTTAACTGGCCGTTTGACTCCTGAGCAAATGCGAGTGTAAGGGTACAGAGTATGTTATAGTCGGGCTTGACCGACTTTCTTTCTTGTTCTAGTACTCTGTCTGATCATAATAGTCATAAATAATACTTTTGTCGAGGGAATGTGGTACCCTGATCAACAATAATAAAGGCTTGGCTTGAAAGCCGTTTGCCTAACGTTCTCCAGTGTTGCATGCTCGAGTATTGGGCTAAGCTGTCCTCTGCCTCAGAGTACTACACACAGCTTTCCTGGTCTTTGCGAGATACTGCATCGTTCCTCAAGGCAGAGGACCACGCGGTTGCCGCATGTCTTCGTGGCTTCATACTACAGATCTCTGTAGTCAAGCAAGATATTCTGTCGGTACCGCATACATTCCCGCAAGAATATTGCAAGGGATCGCCAGTTTGACCCATTTAGCAGCGCAATACAGTCCCATATCTCCAGAGGATGCCTGCCCGAAGTGAAGCCGCCTGTATTCTGCTAGAATGGGGCACCGAGCGACAGAATGAACTACATCTTCCTTATCGCGTAGGTTGCATAGCTCTCATTGGTCATTAGTTCTTGCGCTGTAAGGTGTGTAATTTAGGTAAAGAAGTTCCGTTTGTGCCTTAAACTGATCATGGAAATAATTTGTTTCATTTAGATTATACTCCAATACGCTGTACGTATATCTTGACTGACTTATTTTTCAGTTTCGACTTAAATTTTCAATCATTTGCGAGTATTTTTCGATTCGTATTTCAATGATTCACATTTTGAGCATATGCATGAGTCATTTTCGAGTCTTCTTTAAATCTGACATTAAATTAATCTCTTAAATCTTGAAAAGGGCTCAAAAAAGATTCATCAAGGCAAACCTTATTAAAATGATCATCAAATGCTCGGTTGGTAAACGTACTTTCCCCTTTTACAACTTGACCTTTGCAATATAGATTGGATTTCTAAAATGCTCATCTTACCATAAAATTGTTTTTTCCGGTCATAATATTGAGAAAGTTATTAAAGATCCTAAGAAATTAACTTAAGTGATTGGTTGAACCGAACCTTTTTCTTTGTATACAGTTGGTTCGGTATGGACTTGGGTTTGGGAGCTTAAATATTTGAAAGGTTTGGTTCATGGTCCCGATCGACGGACCCGAAAAACCCGAACCGAACCTTTTCTTTGGGGTTCGGTTCAGAACCGGTTTGCAACCATACTGAATAGCAACCCAGAAAGCTATAAACTCTTGGCTCATATAACACAAATTGTACAGTTGTGTTATATGAGCCATCAGGGTCAAAATGTTTTAGTTGAAGATCGTTAAGATCTCTCCTATAGGTAGACAATTGCCTTGCATCATTTCCAACTTACTCATGACACAAGTAAAATTCTTAAAATATATTTTTCATCTGAGTCAATGAAATTCATAAAATAGTCCTGACATGATTTTTGGAAAAACGAGAGCGTAAGTTAAAGTCGGCTCTAACCGACTTCGATATACCCGTTACTCATGGAAACAAATTTTTAATAGCCTTCCTGGGGTCCTGTCCACCTGAGGTGGGTCAGCCGAAAAGTATGCAACATTTTTTAACTCGGCTATTTATTATCCGCCAGATATTAATAGACATTTGGCAATTACTAAATCCAACATAAATGACTCCAAATTCATCACGATAAACAGATCAGACAACAAAACTTTTGAAAACGTATCACCTTTCCTAATAAGACAGTCGGTCAAGCCCGACTATTACATACTCTGCACCCTTAATGTCGCAGCTCGAATTTGGTCACGAGTCAGGCGGCCAGTTAACACACAACGCACAACGCAGTGCGCTCTCTAAGTCTCTCTCTCTCTTTCTCTCTCTCACTAAGATTGCTGCTGAACGCAATGCTTAGGTTATGGGTGGGGTGGGTGGTGGGTGTTAACTGACCGTTTTTTGCTCATAACTTGAGTATCGTTCATCCGATCTTTATCATTCCTTCAGCAAATCGATAAATAATTTTAAGTACTAGATATCTCTAGAAAGTACGAACCATCTATCATCAAAACTGTAGGAGATATGACGTTTTTTCCAAATTGCGGGGGCGTGAGGGGGCGTGGCAAAAATTGAAAATAAACTTGATCTGCGTGCAGACAAAAGGAGTCTACATTTCAAATTTGGTTGCTCTAGCTCTTCTAGTCTCTGAGATCTAGGTGTTCATACAGACGGACGGACGGACGGACAGACGGACAGACGGACAGACGGACAGACGGACATGGCTATATCGAATCGGCTGTTGATACTGATCAAGAATATATATACTTTATATGGTCGGAAATGATTCCTTCTGCCTGTTACATACATTTGCACGACTTTAGTATACCCTTTTACTCTACGAGTAACGGGTATAAAAATATCGTGGATTCAAAATGTTCTTGTCTAAAGCCGATAAAGTTTAGGTTTGACGCTCTATTGTGAAAACTTTGTTTCAAATTCATTTCCCATCTTTCTGGCAATTTTCAGATACCATCTCGAAAAAATGATGCGTATTTTGATGCAATCCACGAAGCGATCTAAATTTGGAGTTCTCCAAAAGAGCAAAAGTGCTGATCCTCAAGGGCATGCTTCATGGACGAAAACAAATAGTAGTCGGAAGGGACTATGTCTGGGCTATTTGGCGGGTGGGGTAGGACTTCCCATTTCTGTGTTTCAAGGTATGTTTTGACCTGCTGCGCAACAAGTGAAAAAGAAAGCCTAGTGATGAGGCTTCAAATTGAAGTTGGTTGCAACATTGACCGAATCGATTTAATACCAGTGACGCCATCTCTTAATAATCTTCTAAAACTTCTTTGTACAGATAATACAAAATGATAGATCAGAAACATACCAGAATTCTAAGCAATAGTATAAAGCCAGTTGGGAATTGTATTCGAGTGAAAAATTCATTTATTCGCTGAGGATTTTTTGTAGTCTATTTCGAACTTAACTCAGGATTCTTAACAGTCTACTTGAATTAAGAATGGATTTTTAAGAAACAGTACTCTCATTGTACTTATTTGAGATTGATTCACACTTTATATAGGTAAATCTAAGTACAAAATATAGCTAATGTTCAAAGAATAGAATAGTTTTAATTCCAATTCGAGGTTGGAGATGACATAAAAAGTTAAATAGTCAGACAATCAAGGAATTATTCACTTAGTTTCCCATGCTGTTCATGCAAATATATAATTTATGGGGTCTCAGATGATGCCTTCAGGGCAAAGGTATAATTAAATCTCTTAAGGGTGTGTAAATGTCTTCACCTCAAGTTACTCATTTGACTCTCATAATGCCCATCATATCCATATTCGTTATGCTTCGGTTTCCCTTTAAGTGGAATGTTCTACCAACCCAAAAACTTGATTTTTATGCAAATTTTTAGCCTTTGCTTCGTGATTTCATTTCTGTGTCGGCTTATGCTGTGTTATTGATCTTTTTGTGTTTAATTTTTTTTTGGTGGTGCAGGTAGTCAGCAATTCCAACTCCTCAATTCATGCCACCAGGCAAACAAAACCCGCTGCTGAGCTGGATGGCCAGCTCTCCATTGGCAGACCCATTGAACTAGTTTCAAAGTTTGTGGCATGTACGATTTTTTGTTGTTTCTTTTTTTTTTTAATGTTTGGTATTTGGGTTGCCATAAAAGCAGCTTTTGTGGTGACTGTGGAGAGATATTGAGATACTATTGGTTAAAGTTAAAGAGTTTAATGAGCTATGAAGGTTGTGGTCGGGGGATTTGGCTTGGAAAAGTTGTGGTGTAAAAATTAGATAAGTATAAAAATTTGCTTTTAAATTTATCTAAATAATATAAGGAAATCATTGCACATTTTTCAGTCAGTCTTTCACTTTTTCAAAAAACTTGAAAATGCTTTTCTTTCAACTCTTTTTTCCGCCAACTACCACACTTTTCCTCCTACCACGCCGCCGTACAAGCACTCGTATATTTGTATTTATCTTCTTTTGGGTAACTTGCCACCGCCAACCAGCACAAAATATTCATTTGTTTTCATGTACATGTTGTACCCGACGAAAGCTGAACACCACACACAAATGGTCAAGTGATTTCTACTAGCCAAAACGCTTTCACAATCGCCGGCAAAATGTGCGGGACCATAAATACGCGGGGGTTTTTTGGGTGGCTTAACTCAAGTCTCGAGTGCAATTAATATTTAATTTGTACATGGAGAAGAAAAAGTTTTATTTAATGCTTTTGCTGTCTGATGATTTTGTAACTGAAAATTTAAGTGGAAAACTGGCTCAAACATTTAAGTTGAAATGCAAAAATATGCAATAAAAAAGGCCACACCTCAGCAGACACACAGACACCCACCCATACGCATACAGGCCATAAATCAAAATAAAGTCAGCGGCTTGCCAAGCAGAAGAAGACACGCCTCTGATAGCGCGTCGAGACCTATCATGATCAACAAAGGAGATATTTGGATGGGTTGACGAAATTTTGATGCTCTTAGGTAAAAGCTAAATAAATATAGTCGAATTTATACTTTTTAGTTCTGTAACTACACTTTTTCATGTGCAACTGACAAATGTTGCATCAAAATCATTTCTATAATTCTACTATTTAGTCAAGGAGTAGATACGATTGCATGTTGTCGAGTATCACAAGCGGGCAAAGCAAAAAAATCATTTAAATTTGCCCTCTTTTGGGCTTGCTTTGGTTAGCAAAAATTAAAATATAAGAGTTAATGGTGAGAGCCCAAGGCAGGAACATTAAACCGTACTTGCCTTGTATGAAAAACAATTTTTTTTCTAGTTCTTTGCAGAACACGGTTAAAAAAATTCAGCATATTTTATAGAGAATTTTACGTAAATTCAAAATCAGATATTTTAGGTTTTGATGGCCCCGCGAGGCTTTCCAATTTCCGCTTAATTTGTCTTTGAACTATCAATGAACTATCATATTCAAGTTTTCACTTGTAGATCATAGGCATAGGCATTATTTGGAGTTTTGACTTTGAAAGTAAAAAACTAATTCTAATTTGTTTCTGATTTTCTTAATGTCATGAGGTAGTTCATTCCAGCAGCGAGCACGAAAAATTGTTAGTAACTACCTAACATGGACCAACCACATATCAAAAGCCACTGGGAAAACATACGGAATGCTGCGGCAGCTCGCAATTTCAAAGTCGGTAATACCAATTCATCTTAAAATGACAATAGCAAAACCAATTTTTGTACCTACCCTTTTCTACGGAGTAGAAGTTTTTGGCCACTGCGATTACAGAGATTTTCAGAAGATTATTGTGTCACTTAACTCAATAGCTATTTAACAGTGGACGATTCGACCACATATCACACCTAGCTCGGAAGTTTTTTCCGTTGATTAACCTCAGAACTCTGTCTTTCATTCATAAAATCATTACAAACAAAAAACCATCTTTCCTTTACAGTATGCTTAGACCTGCAGCATCGCAACGCACAAACAATTTCATATGCCCGAGCTGGAAGCTATTATGCTCTGAGAGACAGTTTATGGTGAATGATATTCGGTTATGTAACGATAAACCTCATGGTATCAAAACAATTGGAAGCGTAAACCAATTCAAGATGAAGGTTAGGGAAATCATGCAAGATAGGGAATTAGAATAATAAACAACTACAGGGTGGTCCATTTAAAAATTTGAATTTAATTTTACTATAAAAAAAACGGTTCGATATTTTTCAAAGGTTGGTTCAAGTCATTTATTATTGAAAAACAATTTCGGTCAAATGATCACCACGGCTGAGAACATTTTCAATTGTTTCGGCACGTATGTCAGCAATAGCAACTCGAATCTCGTTCTTCAACTCATCAATTGTTTCAGGATTGTTTGCATAACATTTGTCCTTGACCGCTCCCCAAAGATAATAGTCTAACGGTGTCAGATCACAGATTCTTGGCGGTCAATTGACATCTCCATATTCGCTGATTATTCGATTTTTGAAGATAGGGCGCAGAAGATCGATTGTGGCGTGCGCTGTGTGGCACGTAGCGCCGTCTTGTTGAAACCAAATATCGTCCAGCTCTTCCGCTTCAATTTCCTCGAAGAACCAATCACTTAACATTGCGCGGCAGCGCTCACCATTCACGGTCACGGTGGCTCCTTCTTCATTTTCAAAGAAAAATGGACCAAAATTCGCACCAAACAGTGACACGTGGTGGGTGCATTGGCTTCTCGACGACGATATGCGGATTTCCTGTGCCCCAGATGCGACATTTTTGTTTATTAACATTACCACCGAGGTGGAAATGTGCTTAATCCGAAAAGATGATTTTTGGTCAAATTCACCATCTTCGGCCAAACGATCTTCCGCCCAATTTGCGAACTGTAGACGATTCGGATGGTCAATTGGCTTTAGCTGCTGCACCAATTGAACATTGAATGGCTTCATGGCAAGGTCTTTATGCAAAATTCGCATCAAAGAAGTGCCCGAAAAGTCCAATTGTTGAGATCGATGGCGAGTTGTCGTCGATGGTTGTTCATGCACATTTTTAGCAACCGCAGCAATGTTTGTATGTCATTGTAAATCATTTCTATGTCTGTTAGTGTTCAAATTTATTAATTTTAATAATTTGAGTTAGGAAAGTTGAATGAATGTTAAGGACAGAAAAAACTGTGACTAGCGCGTTATAAGTGCAAATGTGCTTGTTGCGCTGGGAGTGAAATAAATAAACTTTAAACTTTAATAATTCGAAGATAAATTAAGGGGAAATTGGAAACTTTGAAACCTCCGCGGGTCCATTTATAAAATATATTAAATTTTTTGAGTCATGTTCTGCAAAGAACTTAACATGTTGAAAATCGCATGGAGAAAAGGACGCCCCAATGAACAAGAGCGTAAATAATAAAAAATTAAATAAAATTAATTAAAATCAAAAATCTGCAAAAATTATAACACAAATAACCCTCTTTGACCTATAGCCGACTAACATACCGTTTATATATACCATACATATGTATACTTTTCCAATCCATATGAAATATTCCAAATGCCTCTTTCTAAGGGTATTATAAAAACAAACACACCAACACAGGCATCAGTATCAGTTTTTTTTTTGTATTTGACTTTTTGAAATTCAAGACATGATGTGGCCCTCAAACTCCCCCCACCCCAGAGACGTCAAGAATGCAGCGAAAAAGCAGCCAAAAGGCAAAAAAAACACACCAAAACAGGTTAAAAGAAATATGCACAGACAAGAGTCAAGAGTCAAGGGATGGGGGCGTATGGTGTGTGTTTCTATAGTTGGTGTGAAGTAGTCATGTGAAATTTCGTGTTTTCCAGTATTTATTTGAAGTTTGGGCAGCTGAAATCATCTTGAAAGTGAATGGAGCAAGACTTACGAAAAAAAAGTTTGTTGCTTAAGTCTTTTGTTTGGAGAGAAGTGAAAAAAGTTAAGTCTATCAAAAATTGCCTAATTTAAGCAGAAAGTAAATAAAGTGTATTACAAATTTTTGAAAAAAACTGAAACTGAAAATGTTTTTCCAAACATAAAATGCCAATACATTTAATATGAGACTTTAATGATAATTTTAAACTATTGAAGTCTATCAATCTAACATTTTCTATTTGAACACTTTTCACCAAAACAAGCTTCAGACCAGTAACTAGATTCTTTAACCTATAAATTACCTCATTTTAAAATCAACCAATTAACAAGGCGAACATGCTGTTTATTGTTTTTTTTTTCTAAACTTAACTTCTAATCGGCTCAAGTTTCAAATATCAACACTGACCGACTATCACTCCCGTGCGAATGCTTAATCATTTTTTTTCTTTCAACAATTGTCGACAATGACAGCGTCATTTTACTCTACTTTTTCCTTTACCATTATACGATGTGAATTTATACCCATACAATTCTCACAATTAAAAATAAAAATATAAAAAATATAAAAGAAAGAGAAGAAAATTTGTGGCAGTTGTAACTAATCGACGGCGCCCGTGAAAGCGCCCACCTAGGAAAAACTTATGAAATTGTCAACAGCTTTTCAAGATGATTAAGCTGGTTTTGTTTTCACTCATCAAACGCAGAGAGTTAAGAATGAGTTACTTTCACTGACCAAAAGCGGAAGTACAAAGACTTTCAATGCCAGACAAATAGGTTGTTGATTAGAAAATAATAGAAAATTATATTATTGGCAAAAATTGTAAT
Source organism: Lordiphosa magnipectinata (assembly GCA_037044535.1). NCBI lineage: Eukaryota > Metazoa > Arthropoda > Insecta > Diptera > Drosophilidae > Lordiphosa > Lordiphosa magnipectinata. Next base: position 27,776 of record JBAMBO010002744.1, on the reverse strand, counting down.
TATTTATTTAATGATTTGATGAGCTCAAGACATGCATGTCAGAAAAATTCCAATCAAATTTAATCACTTTTTGGACATGAGTCATGAGTTGGTATACGCCCTTTAACTGACACTTGATCTGTTGCCAGCAGTTTGTCAGTTTTTCGTTTTTTTTTTTTGTTTAAAATCCCTCGCACTTATCTAGCAGGTACAAACGAAAGTAACTTCTTTAAACTGACTTAAGCCTGTGATTTTTGTTGAATTGATTTTGATTTTAGGGGTTTAGGTTTTTGTTTTTCTACCTGCTGACACTTTGATGTCAGCTGCCAATTATAAAGAGGTAGAAATGAATTGTAACTGATTTTAGAGAACTTATATAGATGACTTTTTGGTGATTTTCACATTTGGTTTCTGGGGAAATTTGATCTTTTGTTGAAAGGGAATTATATGTTAGGAATGTGAGGTACTTTTTTTGGTATTGTGGAAATAAATAAGAATTTAAAGAGAATTTGTATCAGTTACGTGTCTAATATCATGTGCTTGGCTAGACAAACATGCAGATTAATTGGAAAATTTCTTAAAACTTCAAATAATAAAGAGAATATAATACTTTACAATGAAATCTTTTAATCAGGACTACGAAACTAAGGTCAATTGCAAAATAGATGTTACTTTTTATTGATTGATAACTTTAATATCAAAATTTAATAAGACACATTTGTTTCAAATAAAGTCTTTATCTCCCTTAATTATTCATTCCCCATTTCATTCACAAAAATTTGCACTCAGTTTTGCACTCGCCAATTTGTCGCCATTTCCGTTTCAGTTCGCTAGTCAATACTTGTACATAAATTATGACTAATCATCATAATCAAAACTTGATCCATAAAACACCAGCTGAAACAAGTTTTACGGGTATTTAAGTATTTAAATGATTTTTTTTTATTTTTTTGCAGAACTCATCTCTAAAGATGCCACACAAATTTCTAGAGAAGAAAAATTTGGCCGAAACGAGTTTATTTGTTTTGCCAAAAAAAAAACTATGTGAGACGACGACTCAAACATTATTTGTTCTGCTTTTCACTTTGCTGTTAAAGTGAAATTTTTCTACTTCTACACTTTGCATTGTTGTTGTTGCTGTTGTTGTTGTTATTAAGCAACAAACAAGCGTTGCGTCTTGAGAATTGAGGTTAACTGTTTGGGTAGCTCTCGCTTTTCGACTCTCAACTTGGAACTTGACTTGGCCTTTATTGAATAAATGTGACAAACAAAGGCGAGACTGACTGACGTACGGAGTGACTATCTGTTTGTTTAATAGAAAGTAAAAGAAATTGTTCTTTGTGCTAGTTAAATGAAATTGGAGCCAATGTCTTTATAAGCCTCGTCGTATTATGAGCGTAACCACAAGCCATAATTATTTCTCAATCGTAAATCAATCAATTAAAAAATGAAGTTAATTTGTGTGGCAAATCATTGATAAAATGAAAGCATGCCATTGTTTAACGATAAATAATCGAATATTTGCGCAATGAGTGTGTATAATGGCAAATGAATAGCAAAAAGGTGTGCCATGTATAAGAGAGATTATTGATTGGTTAGACTTGGAGTTATTTGAGCATGATGTCAGCCATATCAAAAGTTAATGTTTTTTATGGCAGCAAAACCCGGGAGCTGTGATATCATCTACGAGTAACTTAAGTAAACTAGAAATATTGCTTTAATAACTACTAAAATGCCTTTACAAATCTTTTAAGTTCCACTTCTATAAATATGAATGCAATAAGCTAAAATATTTTCCAAACTTATTTTATGCAACGAAAAATGAAAATCAAAATTAGATTTGTTAGAATTAAGTTATAAACATGTTTCCATTATTCGAGAGAAAACATAAAAAGATGGTGAGTTCGCTTTATACACACTCGAGTCGATAGCGTTATCCAGCAGAAGCCACCATAAAAACTATTTTCTATAAGTTGTCTCATCTTGGATTTGTAAAGTCTTTGCGGTTACAACTAAGTTCAAAACTAAGTCTGCAAACCGGTCCTTAACCGCACTTTAAATCGAACCTTCTAGACTTATGACTTGTCGAATCTGAACCCGAACCGGATCTCAACTTTTTAATAAAGAGTTAAGCATTTTATAAGAATTTTTATAATTTTCTGTGCATTATTTAGTAAAGCTGCGGTTATAAATTCAATTCAAAATTTTTTATTTTTCGAATTCAAAATGGAAAATCAAGCAAACGTCAATTTTTAAAATTTCAATACTACCGTCACAAGGGTACAGAATGTAGAGGCTATCTTCCAATTTTTGACATCAGACTCTTTTGAAAGCCGTGGCAGAATTCGTTCTTGAACTTGGTTCATTCGATTATTAATTTTAAAGTATCAAATAAAAAAAATAGAGGAAAGCTAACTTCGGCTCGACCGAAGTTTATATACCCTTGCAGCTTGTATAATATGTATAAATTAAGGAATTAAATGATTTTCGTCGAACATTCTTAGCTGAGTTATTTCCCAAACTCAGCGCCACTACTTTGACCATTTGCTTGCCAGTTTTTTATATGGCAGCTATACGATATATTCATCCGATTTTGACCAAACTCCCCAAACCTGTGTGGAAACCGATAATATTCCTAGTTGGAAAATATAAATACGCTACCATTGAAAACCAAACAGTTTTTCCCACTAGAACTACTTTTCCGACCGATAGTTCCTATGGCAGCTATAAGCTATAGTCATCCGATTTGGATCAATTTGCACAATTATGTGGAAGCATATAATATTAATCTGTAACAAGTTGGGGAGTGATAGGATTGAAAACAAAAAAGTTTTTCTCACTAAGACTTTTTTTAGACCTATCTTTTGTAAGGCAGCTATACTATATAGTTTTCCGATTTTCATAAGACTTGGTGGAATTATGTAAAAGCATAGAAAACTTATAAATACGAGGCGTGGAGACGTTTGCATTGAAACCAAAAAAGTTTTTCTCACTAAAACTAGTTTTTTGCCAGCTTTATGCTATAGATATCCGATCCGTCCGGTTCCGACAAATATGCAGCGTATTTGTAACTAAAGTCCTAAGAAACTATAAACCAGAGTCGCACGCTTACCTATCTAAAGTGCATACAACAGCGCTCTGCAGCAGCGACGCGTCGCGACGTCGACACACCGACAGTATAAAAGATAATACTGCTCTCTTCTGCAACAACAAAGAAGTGCTAAATGAGCGCGCTCTCGCGTGGCTAAACACCCACACGCAACGCCAAAATGAGCATGCGTGTTTTGCCGGCCCCTGCAACGTTCAAACCAAAACCTTTAGGTTCGTATAGCGGACTGCTTCAGACGTTTGTCGAACCTAAGCTTAATAACGGTGTCAAAGGCTTTTATTAACATCGATTGCCAGAAGTTTTTCCTGAACTTTAAATGCTACCTGATATGTAAGCTCGTGTTATCCTATTCGAGAAAATGAAACCTACTTTAGTTTCGTGTTCGTTCCATGCATTGTGGTGTTAAAATATTTAAAGTCATTGTGTTTGTGCGTGCATGGGAGCAACTGGTTCGTGTAAATGTTGTGATGTGCCTGAAGCATAAGCTTTCTTGACAATTTTCTGATTTCCACTTTCCCAAATTATCTTATTCATGCAATAAATCAATAAATATGGTTAAATATCTGAGCTCAATGTGACTGTTTTAGATTACTGCTTTTGATTGTTAATCATAGTACTTTTTAGTGGGCTCTAGGTCAATAAGTTATGATTTTGTGCATAAAATCTCCAAAACAAGACTTTTCACTTCTTCACTTCTCAAAAAAATAATAATAATATAAAAAAAATGTTTTTAATTCTTTCGTCATTTTTATTAAAATAAATTAGTTTCAGGATTCAATTTATCTCCTCACTTGTTTCCCCATACTGAATACCTCCCGTAGTTGTTCTCTTTCTTGCACTATTTTAAAATTCATTCGTTTTATTTTCATATGCAACTCACCTCTTGTATATGCAGCTCTGTATACACTCGTTGTATATCGATTCCACGTTTTCTGCTTATTTAATAATCCAATTTATGTGGCATGTCAGCTGGTTATCCTTGGAAGTTAACAAAAGGCAAAAACTCTGTGTTTTTTTTTTTGCACCTTTCCTTTCCCGACAACTGCGGTGTCTGGTCTTATATATGGCAACTTTTTTGGGTTTTTTTTTTATTTAAAATTATTTATAAATAAAATATTATAGTTTTTAATGGGCAAGGCCAATGTTGTTGCACTGTTGAGAGAGAAAATGTTGAAACGCGTCACATAAATATAATTTATGAAGTCACTTTACATACATACATATATATTTATCTAAAGTTCTCTGGCTAATTAATTATGCATACAATGAAAGAAGCCAAGAATTCTCATTCGATGAGTCTAAGCACGTCGATTTTTAAATGCGTTAAGCCGAATGGGAACATCCAAGAAAAGAATATTTATGTTAATTAAGCGAAACATGAGGAGAAACCAAAGACAAGAAGAATGTTTCAACAGATTTGTGTTCTATACCTTGACAAAAGACTTAAGCCACAAACTTGATGGTAAGGAAAATGACTTAACCAAAATGCATAACAAATTGTTGTTGCAATCTTCAGCTGCAATTTTCATTTCTTTCTTACTTATTTTGGTAATATTATTTTGTGGTTGTTTTTTTTTTTTCTTTACCATTTCTTTGGTCATTGCGCAAAACACTTGTTGCCCTGCTGCTGTTGTTGTGGTCTGCTTCTGCCTGTTTTTGTAATTTTCTTGCCGGTTAATGGGAGCGTAAATGCGCAGCTGGCATGTGATGTGAGTACTCCCTGTGGATATATATACTATACAATGTATTCTAAGGTCTGTTAAAACTAAAGTGCAAAAGGCACAGGCAAGTTAATGGAGTGGTAAATAAACTGAGCAAGTTTCAAGAGAGGCTAGAAATGGAGAGGAAAAGAAATGAAAGTTCAACTAACTTGGTTAGTGAAATATGTGTAAACATAACAGAAATGGCAAGCAACTTTTTGCGAATCGTTAATGGCTAAGAACAAATTTTAGTTGGAAGAGGAATTATTTGTTGAAATTATTTTGTAAGCAATGTTGGGATTTCAATAAACTTTAGAGATTTCCAAGCTTCCACATTTCTTCTAGTTCTTATAATAATCTGAACAATTTTTTTCCATTTGTTTTTAGATTTCAAGTATTGCTCTTTAGTAACTAACTAACGTAGTATTTCTAACGGCCGATTTCTCATCTTCTTTATAGCTGCTATGTGTCAGATAAACTTAGAATTTACTCTGTTATTTGTAAGTTTATCTGACAGATAGCTCTATGTAGAAGATGAGAAATAGCAGCGCGTATGGCCTTCACACATAGCTTATGGCTAAGCATAGTGCAGCAACAACTTCATGTGTTCTCCCTTCTTTTTCTCTCTTATGCTTTCTGAAAATTTGAACGCCAGATTTTTTTATTGAACGATTTCGTGTGTATCAGACAGGTACGAGAAAACAGACACATCAGCAGGCAATAAGCGGTTGTCTCTTTCTATTTCTTGAGGTTTATGTTTCTTGAGAAATATTTGCATCTTGCTCTGGGCAACTCTCTAGACTTCTGTTAGCAATCTGAATGAAATTCTCGATTTTAGACTAATTAGCTTCTACGATATAAAACTTGATCTCGAAACAAATTTTGGTCACCGTGGAAAAGAATGTTAGCTTCGGGGCCGATCAACATAGAAAATCCAAAATCTAGCACCGGCCTAGAGCCTTAATTTTGACATCAAGTACAAACTATTAACATAATAATGTGCTTCCAGAATCCGGATTCTTAACCATAAGTCCCCGGCCTAATGAAAATTGAAAGAATATTGAGCCTTGGCTTGTTTTTGGGTCTTAGTTCTTTAATATGAATATTATATAAGGCCCTGTTCCGAATTCCTAATTGGTTTCGGTATAAACCTAGGTGTTTCTAATGTAAAGTTCACAAATTTATATGGAAGCTGTGAAAAAATATCGGTGGGTATTAGATTAGGTCGCCTTTTTTGACGAATTGATTCGACCGTATTCACCAGCACAAATCGATGGATCTAGTTCGATTGTTGTGGTGAACGAATGTGATGTGCAGTCATGATTGCTAGTTTTAGTGATTGTGATGGATGAAAAAGCTATTTTGACCTAAAAATTTTATAAAAGCGTTCAGCATAAGCCAATCAACTTTTTTTTTATGAATGCTGTATGATTTTTGATGAATACTGGTGAATACGTCCAATGGGTTTCAATTGCTTTAACGATTCCGATTTTCCTTAAACCAGATCTAGTAACCGTAGACATGCTTGTCACCTTCCATATAACGTTGTTGGATTTTTACCCTACACGAAAACCGACTCGAAATTCAGAACAGGTCCGATATATAATATTTAGTTTCTAAACAGTAGTTTCTAACATTTATCAAAACAGTTGAATAAATATTGAAGACTACAGAGCAGATCTAAGCTAATCATTGAGGGTATTTGCTAGCCCTTTTAATTCTTTCGAATTCTAAGCAACCTTCATGGAAATGTTGTGAAAAAATTATAAATGGAATTAAAATTTTATACATTTATCAGGACTTATAAGTACCATGTTTAAGATTTGCCTAAGTTTGTTATGTTAATCAATTAAATTTTGCTCTTAATACAGGTGATTCTGTCCCGATCTTAGACTTATCTAGCAATTTTGGGTATAGACATCTGTAGTCAAAAATATTAAAAAGCGGAATTTCAACTACCTGGTTATTTCGCAAAATATTCACATAATTTTTTAGTTATAAAAAATGTGAAATATTAAATTATTTTCTCAAACTTTTAAGATTACTAAAAAATGTTAATAAATTTATGTTATTTAATTAATTTACTATTTCTTTTAATTTTTTCGAAATTTGAGTATTTTCTAAATAAATTATTCTGTGTCCCATTCGGTGGCGTTTATCTTTTCCTTTGTTCGAGAAATTCTTTGATATTTTTTTTTTTTTGTATTCGTTTCAGTTAAACTTTAATTGCATGGCTACGATCTTGCACATTTGGCAGTTTTTCTTATTTTCACTCAATTAAAAAAATCATGTTTGCATTCCATGGAACATTAAATGATCAGTTTCCTCATAGAGCACACACACACACACACTGTGAAAGACACGATTGAAGCACGCGCTTTCCATTATACACAAATCCTTTGGAAAGTATTTTGTTGTGCACACAAAACAATTGAAAAAATCCAGTTTCAAGACACCAACACTAACACTTCAGATTTGTGAGCCGGCGAAGACGAAGCGTGAATGCGTTTACTGTACCATGCCGGACGAAGGCCAAACTCAGACTGAAACTTGTTCAAGAAAAATATCAACGCGACGGCCTGCACCTGAAGTCCACACAAACACACACACAAACGCTCCAACAAAAGAGAGACCACAAGACACGCCAGCAAAAAGGCAAAAAGAAGTTATAAGAAGCAGAGAAATAGGTAGAAACGTTGGAAAAAGAAAATAAAAACGGCTCAACGTGCCCGTTTTACAGATTTTCTTGTTCAGACTTCTTAACGGCTTTCACACACAATCACACACTCATACAGGCACACATACATACACTGCTCGATTCTCCGTTAACCGCAGCTTCAACGTCCACCACGCGCCACAGTTGAACACAAACTGAAAAAGCTTTTTCTCAGCCGGCTGACATCAACATTGATCAGGCGAACGCCGTTGACTTGGGCAAAAAAGACGGCTCGGTAGATTCAGTTTGAACATTTTACCTGTTGCACAAGGGCTTAACCCATGTGCATGGATTAGGAGGCTTACTTCCTGGGAAAATCTAACTAATTGCCCAGGGACATGTGCCTTTTGTGTTGGGTTTTTCGGCGGCTGTTTTCAAATATTTACCAAGGTCCATAAAACCTGGCAAACGTGCGAAATGCCAAGCGGAAGCGGTAAATACTGATGACTGAAACGAAAGACTTAGGACACGAACTTGCCCTTGGCAAGGACTTGCTAAAAGGGTCAAGATAAAAGTTTGCATAAGAATACATGGGTTTGCTCTAGAAGACAAATAGGGTTTGTTAAGAGGACAATAAAATTAACGAAATGTAGGTAGGGTGAGTAAAAGGTGCAGTGCACTCTGACGCCAAACTCGTCTATCATTTCTGTTGGCGTCTGAACAATCAATCTTCTTTCTAATGGTTGTGGAAAGTAATTTTTGGTGTGTAATCTTTTACTTCCTTGATTGGACTTCATTATGGCATCTTTTAATTTTGGGAAAGTTAAATATTTTATTGTAGATCAAGAGAATTGTTAGCAAAACAAAATATTCTTTGTTTAATTTTGATTGTTTTATGGTTACATCAATCACTATCTGATGGGTATTCAGGTAAAACGAAAACATTTCCGGTCCTTTCGATGTCAAGTTCTGTTTCTAATTTTCTTTTAGAAGATACGTAACACGTCCACCAGAATCGGAATCTACCAAGATTCTAAATCAATTCCTAGCTCCCGCTGAGAAGCATAAAGATTTCAGGCTGAGGTACTTTAAAGAATTTTAAGGTATTTAAGGAATTTAAAATAAAATAACACATTTTAAAATCATGTTGGGCTCAATTCTGATTCATCTTTTTACAAAAAAATTTTATAAATATTTTTTTTAAATTTGACGAAATGAGCCGAACTTGCCATGTACTGAAGCTCATTTCAGAAAGTGGGAGCCAGAAGTCTGTAACTTTTTAACGAAAAGGGGTATCTTCTGTACACAAACATTTCGATGCAGCTTTGACTATTCAATAGAAATATAAAACGTCAGTGGAAAGGCTCTTTTCATCTTTATTATCCATGAATGGAGGCATATTCCCCAATGAAATGGATTCAAAGTGAGGTATAGCCTACCACAAAATGTTTGTTTTAATTTAAAGACATTGTACTAGAACTTGGTGCTTACCGGAAGCTGTTCACAAGTAACTTCGTCAAAGTCCCACTAGCTGTACGTGGTCCACTTGTAGCAAAGTGGAAGTTCGCTTAAATGCAACAAGCCAACAAACTAATATAATGGTTTATTCAACAAAACTTCAAACTTTCGAATTACTCCATTGTCAGTTCCAGTATTGGTGGGTTCTCCATCGCAGCAAACTGCTATCAAGCTAGTAAGCGTTGAATTTTTTTCCTTAAAGATCTCCCATATTTGGATTTGTTTAGTTTTGGAGTTCTCAGCATCAACTTTTATGTGACCCAGCAACTTGCCTTGCGGTTTCCTAAGAATCACAATATCAGACTAATTTTGTACTCTCGGATAGTATTTTTCATTCATTTCTTTTCGTTTCGGAGCTTCTTTTTTCTGTCATCAAAAGAAAAAGCTAGTTAAGCTAAATTGTTTTGCTGGATTTCATTTTTTCACAACCCACTTTGGATTTATTCATAATAATTGCCTTCCCGTTTTCATCAGTAAATCCAATGACTATAAATAGGGCTGTAGCCAAACACGAGGCAACTCTGATTGTAATGCCGAATCTATCTCATATCATAGCGAAATTTATTGCATCTTATCTTTTAGATTAAGGTTCCCTTATGTTCGAAATCAGATCTCTTGCAGCTGGAATTGCAAACTCGACTTCAAATTCGAAATTCATGTGCGAAGATTCGGGTGTATACGAAGGATCAAAGCTATCTGGCAATTGGCTTGACTGTTGATCGACGATATTTTCCACGCATTCGGGAATTGTATTCCTCCTGCTGGTGTGTTGGATCAATCATGAAAACTTTTAGGTGAAAAAAAAGATAGCTCAATTTGAAATTTAAATGCTTCTCAGCAGGAGCTTAGAATTGATTCGAGACACAATGTTTAGTTTTCTTAGAATTCTTCGTAGATTCCGATTCTGGTAGTCGCTTACATCGTTTTTTTTGACCCAAACAAATTGACCCGCCCTTATATATATATTCTTGATCAGCTTCAAGAGTCGAGTCGATATTAGCTATGTTCGTCTGTCCGTCCGTATGATCGAAGAGATCTCTGAGATGGTAAGAAATAGAGTTTTGACATGAATGGGACATATATTTCTAGTACTTGAAGGCAGATCAAGTTTATTTTCAATTTTTGCCATGCCCCCTGCCGCCCTCGAAATTTGGACAAAACGTCATATCTCCCACAGTTTTATAGATAGATGGTTCGTAACTTCTCGAGATATTTAGTAATCAAGATTATTTATCAATTTGCCGAAGGAATAATAAAGATTGATTGGACTAAACTCAAGTTATGACCAAAAGAAAGTTCGCTGGTCACACTAGTGGCGTCATCTATTGGTCAGTTTTGAAAATCCCTAATCAAACAGTGTTCTAAGCAATTAGTAGCGCCATCTATTGATCAGTAGCGCTGCTTTCAGCTGCTACTCCAGATACAGAGTACATTACAGTCAGGCTTGACTGACTTTCTTAATTGATAATGATGGGAATGTTTAAAAAAAAGTTTTGTTTTAAGTCACCCAGTTCACAATTTACTCTAAGTGCAGTTTTCTTTGGAAATACCCGAAAATAATTATTATGCATTTGAGGTCATCAAGGCCAAACCCTTTTACGCTCTGTCAAACAGCCAAACTATGACACATCTAGACTCAAAATATTCTAGAACCTGTAATTAACTCAAGAACCCTCAACCATCAGACAGTTGACCAAATCAGCGCTTGGCCAACAGAACGGAAGTTGCCCTTTTTAAGTCACATTTCAATACGTATCCCCAAATAGTAGTCGCGCATGCGCAATGAGTTCTTGTCACCCGTTTCCTATTTTGACTAGAGAAAGTTTTGCCTTTGCCATAAAAATCAATTGTATAATTTATTACAAAAAATTCAATCGTGAAGTTTTTAAAGTTTTCAAAAAAATGATTTATTCTTTTCGGGAATGTACAATATTCTTTTAGCTCATAAGAGGAAAGCTGTTATCGAAGTGCCTAAGTATTTGCTTGGCAGCTATACAAATTATGGTGGGATAAGGCGCAAACCGGAACGGGAACCCAGGGCAACGTGGAAAGTGGCACTGGCCGTAGTACCAAGCATATTGCTGGGCGGATATATTGCAAAAAAATTGGCCTATTTACTGGAAGTCAGTGAACTATTTTCACCCGACGATGAGGATGATGATATCTAAACATGTAGAGCAGCAGTAGCAGCAGCAAACATCCCGCAGAACTGGCCAAACAGGATAAAGCAGAGGCCGAAATGGAACAAGCAGAAAACTAGGCAAATTACCACCCAGTCAATAGGCAACAACACACTCATCAGCGCACCGCACTTCAAGTAAACAACACAAATTGTAATTGCTTCGCAAGCAGACGCATAAATTATTTTCGTTCATGAAAGAAAATTCTTTGGAACGGTAAATGCCTGCGCTTTTTGGTTAAGACGGCCACCAGCACATCGAAATCAAAATGGAATTATAATTATGACACAATTTCATGATGCACTTGCCTTGGTTCGTACAAGTCTGTTGGCTCTCTGGCTACTCTTGTGAATGAGAAATTAACGAGACTTGGTGGATTAAGCATATGAATCAGCGAAATTTTCAAATGGCCATTGTATATGAGTATTAATATATATTTGTCACATTTCTTTTTACAAATATAAAACCATCATTTGGTGGTCATGATTATAATCAGCAGTAAAAGGTGCGTTTCAAAGAAATTGTAACTTTGCGCCGTCTTCTTCTTTTTGTATATAAACACTTTTAAAAGAAGACATTAAAAACTTTTGAGCAGTTTTAATCACAACAAATATAATTCACATTGATATAAACGTTCATATAAATTCAGCATCACTAGTTGTTGTGTGTAGAACGGCGCAACCTAGCCAAATCGAGAGGAGTAAAAACTAGGAGTGACTTAAGACATAAACAATTTTCCTAATATAAATGTTGATTAATTCCCACAATTTGTAAAATATTGATCTCAAATTTTATATTCGCAATAGCTATAATCTCCAAAATTTTCATAAAGATCGCATAATAAATAGCGGAGTTATAAAAACTGCATACTTTTCGGATTTTTCTTCATGGACTCAACTTTTGTCATATATATCAAATCAGCATCCGCTGTCTGCTAACATAATGTTACAATGTTAACATTAAAGTTAATGATTTGTTAATTATCATAAGAAAAGGCTATTAAACATTTCTGTCGTTAAGTTCTTTTTAACTTTTTTTCAGAGTTTGGTACTCGTATCTAAGAAATTTCGAGTAAAGGTAATCGAAGCAACCAAATATAGAAAAAAATATATGTACAATCAGGGTTTAATCCCGAAACGAATTTCGGTTCTGGTACCGGTTCTGGTACGTCCCGAAATGGATGTTTCGGTTAAAGGTTCTTTTTCGGCTTTCAATTAATTTCGGTTTTTGGTTTCAATACGGTACCTGGATTTTTATTTCGGTATACCGGTAAGTACCGGTATAAGTACTACTTATTTTTATACCCTGTTCCCTTTAATAATGGGAAAAGGGGATCATGAAGTTGTGCAAATATATGGAACAGCCAGAAGGAAGTATCTCCGACCCAATGAAGTATATATATACTTGATCAGATACCTAAAAAAATTCAAATGGCTAACAAACTGAACGCAACAGATTTGTTGTTTCGCTTGGAATTTAGATAGAAGATGCTTTAAATGGTGGAAGAGGGCGAGAACATGTTGAACTGTATTTGTATTTCTATTTTGATCCAAACGGCAATGTAAACAAACAAAATTGTCGAATATGGAGTGTTTCCAGTCCACAGATACTCAATGAGACGGAATTGCATCCACTCAAAAAGTTATTTGAGTTTCTTAATGTAGCAATATTCATTCAGCCACCATGTATATTAATAGTTTTCGAATTTAACTTTGAATTTTATACGTCCATTCGCATAGCATTCTTGTGATTTGCTCTCATTAACATAATTGCATTCAATGTGGTTGCGTCCATACAACTTCTTATCGGATTCATTATACATTATAATAATTCCGGAAAATATTTTTCATTTATTTGGCTAAACACTAATTTATATTGAGCACCTTCAACTGTTCCGACATTCTGAGTGAATGTACAATGTGGATTATGTATGATGCTGCCATAACAGACCATTAATTTTGTTGATCAATTGGATAATTACACTAGTTCACAAAAAAAAAAAAAAATTAAATGATCCATTTCTACTGAAACTATTTTTAAGTGTAGTTTGATTTGGTGATCTCAAAAATATTTTCATGGCAACGTTTTTTAAATATAAATTTTTTCATTTTTTCGATAGGTGCACTTTCATTTTATTCCATATCTCGATTCATAATAGTCAGATGGTGTCAAGCAAGATATGAATCGAAAGGTACTTATATTGTCAATAATAGCGTAGAACACTGTTTTGAAATCGGTTTAGAAATTTGAATACAATGAACAAAAATAATTCAAAAAATCGATTTTATGCTCAAAAATGTAAGAAATTTGATTTTTAATTGCCTAGGAATAATCAGGGTTCGGAATTGCTCGCTCGCGAGCAGCCTGCACTGACTCTTTTTGACTCCCGCTCTGAGCTCTCGCGAGCAAAAAGCAGCAGCTGCACTTACGAGCAGCGTGCAATGTGCAATTCCGAACCCTGGGAAAAATATAAAAAAAATTTTAAAAAATTATTTTTATTCTCTCGACTTAAGATTCGTACTTCTAAAAAGATAATAAGGTATTGATGAAGAAAATCTATTAATAAATATTTTAGCTGGATCAATTTAAGTGAAGGAACTAACAGTCAAATTTTAGTATTTTAAGTGTGCAAAATTAGAAGTGGGCGAATAGCCAGATCAGAAAAAAAATTCCTGAACAGAACAAAAGTCGAAGCAAATGAAAAATTATTTTTAAAAAATCAAAAAAAAACACCACTTTTTTCAGTACTCAATTGCTCTTCGTAGAAGTGCGGTTCTAAAGTACAAAAAATAATAATATTTTTTTTTCATTTTTAAATATTTTTCCTAGACGTTTGAAAACGAAATTTATTAAGTTTTCGCGTAAAAATCGATTTTTTGAAATATTTTTGAGCATTGTATTCAAACTACTTAGCCGATTGGAAAATAAAGTTTTGTGCGCTTATTGACAATTCAATTACCTTTCGATTTATATCTTGCTTGAAACCATCTGACTATTATAAATCGAGATATGTCTTAAAATGTAAGTGCACCTACCGAAAAAATGAAAAAAATTCATATTTAAAAATCGTAGCCATGAAAAAATTTATGAAATTGATTTTTGAGATCACCAATCCAAACCACACTTCAAAATAGGTTCCGTAGAAATGGGTCTTTTGGGCTGTAAACTACACAGAAAAAAAGTTGTCGGTAATTGCAACCAATTCTGCTGTTAAAATGCTCCAACCCACAATTTTGGATTGAACTTACCGCCAGGTACTGTAAAAGAGGCGTAAACACATATTTCAACCAGAAATGACGGTTGAAATGCTCCAACTAATAAAAATAGTTATTTTACCATTGTTTTACCGTAAACTCATAAGTGTATCACAGCACCAGTACAAATAGCACAAACAATACAAATACCACACACCACAGTGCAAATACTAATGTACTAATTCTGAAAAACATCGAATTATTAATAATTTCATAAAAATTTTTCTTAAATTTTTTTCTTTCTGGGTTGACTCGAACTCGGGGCCCATGTACTGAAGAACAAGATTTGCACGCCATCTCAACTGTCTCGGATGTCACTTATATTGAATCTGCCCATAAGTAAACACTCATAATTTCTTGAACGTCGCATAAAAAGGGGACCACTTGTAACTCTCAAGTTTGAATTCATTAATAAATAATATAAATACTGCAACTAAATTCAGCGCATCAAGAGTACTATTTAAATAGTAGCTTTTACTGACGACCCAGTAAACCAGAAAATAACAACAAAATATATTAACTACAGTAACGTGCGAGGTACTATTTCAATGGTACAATGTTACTGCAAGTCGCAGTTTCAAAAACAACAACAAATCAAAACACAGAAATTTCGCTAGATTAACTATTTATAAGGGTAATTTATACCAAAAATTCAGTAAACAAAACAAGAACAAATTACGTGAAACAATATTTCGCAGTAAAATTTACTTTAGGAATGGGTAGATTTAAGTTATTAAAGAATTAAAGTGTTATTAAAGGAAATAAAGTTTGCATACTTTTAAGGGCATTTATCATGATAATATTTTTGTGTATAAACAGGGTGTATCAAACTAATACCTTGCCCAGATCGAATAAATGAATTTTGGCGACCAGTCGTTAACACGATCAATTCAAATAGTAATTTAAAAAAAGATTTACACACCTGACGCTGCAAACAGTCTTGCCAGATAGATTAAAAAAGAAACTATCTGGCAGTGCTACCCAACGATCAGCCATGGAATTTAAATATAAAGCTTTTTAGACCGCTAAGACTTAAGCTTTACACTCAGCTTTTGTGTTTAAAAATAGAAAATCTTTAGTTCAAGTGGGGATTTACACGTTGAAGTGAACTTCATAAATTTTTTTCCATAAGCTTTTGCATGTAGGAAAGAGGTGTAGTGGAGTCGTTTGCCTGTACTTTTGTCAATGTCGGTACTATTTAACCTGTAGATAATACAAACAAATTTAATGACCAACTAATATGTGCTAATAAGTAGCTGAAGCCGAAAATAAGTGGACTTTAATGTGGTCGCCCATAGTTTGCGTTATTTATTATTTGTTGGGTAATATCCAAATTTTAATAAGCAAACAATACATAAAATGGAATCGGTTTTGTTTTTTTAATAATAAAGTCATCAAATTGCAACGAATTCTGGCTAACAATGCAACAGACTTTACATATAATAATAAACCTGTTTTTCTTACACGAATATTGTTAACATTTTCATTGTGTTTAGCTAATTGGTTAATTAAGTTTTTTTGGCAAATTTCGATTTGTTGTAGATGACGTTTCGTATGCTATTATTAAAACGGCTTAAACAGCTGCCTTTTGGCTTTCGGCTAAATTTTTCTTTAAGTAGGCTAAGCAAATTCGTCTTTTCTTATTAAGTGAAATATGCATTTGCATTTCATTGATTAATTAAATGATTTATGCAACCAATAAAAAAAAAAGCTTAACACTTTTTTTTTTTGGACGTCTGAAGGTCACCACAGTAGCTTTGATAGGCGTTTAAACTGAATGTTATACAAAAATATTTTGCCAACTAATGCAGTTGATTGAGTAAACGTTTCGTACTTTGCAAAAGAGTGCGAAAAATTAAAAGAAATTGAATTTGTAAACACAAATGGTTTCTTCATGGGTACACGAACCGACCGTGTAGCGTCTAGAGACCCTAAATCATCTTTAAATTAATTAAATGATGTTCCGTCTGCATATTCATGAGTGTTACAAGTTCAACCAATGTTGGTTTGCTGGGTTGAGTTTTTAAGTCGGTGATGATAAATTAAGATGAAGCCGAAACCTTAGCCGCACTCGCTGCGTCTGCGGTGCATCCTTGAGCCGAACAAGCCAAGCATGCAGCCCAAGCCATTAGCACCGAATAAAAAAAAAGCTTAAGTAAAACAAATTGCCAGTTAATAAACGATACGAGTTATGAATGCTGGTTTTATTTTATTTCTTAAATGCTTGAGAGCCAACCTTTGACATTAGCCAAAACCCTTTAATTGAGCCCCTCCACACGAACAATTTGCATATTGTTGCCGTTGCCGTGCAGTTACGCGTGTCTGTCCTATTGACATTGCAAAACTAGCCACCAGACAACCAGCAGCCAACGCACACGCACGGCGACCCCAAAGTGAGAGCACATCACACGGAAAACTGTTAACCCAGTATCTGTGCGCTGAGACGATTTGGACTACTTTTTAAGATGATCAGACATGATCTCAATTCCTTTCCACGGCAACTTTTCGAAAGTGGAATTGATTCATGTGCTTGCAACACCGAAACGGAAAAGTTTTTCGTTTTGAAAAGTAATCGGTGGAATGAAAAGTAATTGCCAAATTACGCACTCTTACAGTTGCTAGATGTACATAAAGTGAATTTTCCATAATTCTTTGACCCATTTGGAAGTTGTTAGAGTTTAAGTCATATTGGTTTATAAGGAATTTTTTTTGTTTAATGTGTCCAGAATTTGGCATTGCCAAGCCAATCCGAAAAGTCAAACCTGAAAGTCTGCCCCTCTTATCTTCGACTGTTCCATTTTCAATCGGTTCGCTTGGAATTGTGAATTCTCTCTTACGTATATAGTGCCAATCTCGTTTGAACCAGTGGTTTGCAAAAAGTTAAAAGAGAACAATTTCATTCGGAATTGCGTTTGATTTACTTTTCAAAAAGTAGTGAAATTGGAGTGGAATTATTATTTTGATGACTTGAGGCGTGTATTTTTTCAGCGAACTAGTTTTTCGAAATATACAGATTTTTTCCCCGTGGCTGGTTAGTTTTAAAATAAGTCTAAAATCGGTTAGATTTGCGTTTTTAGAGTTCGCAACCAAAATCTGTACCAGATCAACTGTTTTTGGAAAACAGTTAGGCTTGGAAATTATTTTATATCACTTTTTAAAAAAAGTAATTAACACAGGTGGGTAAATCTCTTCGACCAATAGAGTTGTATGCCAGAGCACGGTGCCCACACACACATAGTGGACTACAGCAAACATACATGAAAAGGCGTCTATTGACCTGCAGTCTATAGCTAATTCTACTGATGAACTGCCAGGTTTCTGAAACAGCCTTTTTTTATACTCTTGAAAAGTGTATTATAATTTTACCCAGGAGTTTGTAACGCATAGAAGGTATCATCTCCGACCACATAAAGTATATATATTCTTGATCAGCACGACGAGCTGAGTCGATAGAGCTTTGTCCGTCTGTCTGTTTCTACGCAAACTAGTCCCTCAGTTTTTAAGCTATCGAGCTGAAATTTTAAACAGTCTTTTTTACTGCACGCTGCTAATACGTCGGAACCGACCGGATCGGTTGACTTCTTGTAGCTGCCATAGCGAGTGAGAGAAAAACTGGTTTGTTTTCAATGTTAGCGTTCTTAAACTCGGCCATTATTTAAATTAAATGTTTTAAAACTGATCTGCGAAGTTTGGTCGAAATCGCTAACCTTTGGAGCTAGCTTTTTCAAGTGTATCAAAACTTCGGCACAGACGAAGTTTGCTTTTCTTCTCGTTTTGATTACTTGATGAGAATATATAACTTTTATAACATTCATGGAGGCCATAAATAGTTGGATTTTGTTGCCTTGTGTTATTGGGACTTTTCAAACAACTTTAACGAAAAAACTTGGGTTTTTTACAGATATTTCGGTGCGCCCTCTTTATAAAGCTCTGCAAATTTATGGAAACATTTTCTGACCCCGTAACTTTTTTGTTTACATTTTGAAACTCCGCAGGATATTTTTAGCAAGGCTGCAAACCTTTAAAATGTTGATCAAGGGTCGGTCCCGTGGTTCGGTTTGCGGACCGGTTCCTCTATTTATTGAGCCTAAGGTCTTGGTTCGAATTTGGGTTCATAGATTGTTACATAGTTAACCGATTATGCCTCTACTTTTGGTCAAAATTTTACCGTTTTTTATCAGGAGAACGCGTCCAGACTACTAAGCTATGTAAATCGTTAAGTCGAATGAACCACATTCCAAATAGGCTTTCCCACCAAAAAGGATTTCAGTAAAGTTCCAGGTATTTACTTACACAAAGGAAAAAATGCAGGAACACTGAACGAAGGACGAGCACAAACATTGTCAAAAACAGTGTAAGAAACAGTCAAGGACACCAAGACACATAAAATGTTAGACATATTTTTTTCTTGTTTTAAATTGGCAACTTATTTTTTCTGAATTTTTTATTTTTATACTCTGTACCGAAGGTACATAGAGTATATTAAGTTTGTGCAAAAGTATGTAACAGGGAGAAGGAATCGTCCGACCCTATAAAGTATATATATTCTTGATCAGCATCAACAGCCGAGTCGATATAGCCATGTCCGTCTGTCCGTCCGTCCGTCCGTCTGTCCGTCCGTCCGTATGAACGAAGAGATCTCAGAGATGGTAAGAGATAGAGGTTTGACATGTATGAGACATATATTTCTTATACTTGCAGGCAGATCAAGTTTATTTTCAATTTTTGCCACGCCCCCTCCCGCCCCCGCAATTTGGAAAAAACTTCATATCTTCTACAGTTTTGGAGATAGATCGTTCGTTCCTTCTAGAGATACCTTGTAAACAAAATTATTTATCTGAAGGAATGATAAAGATCGGATGAACCATACTCAAGTTATGGGCAAAAAACGGCCAGTTAACACCACCCACCCCCCCTGCACCAACAACCACAGCAACATACCCTAACCGTTCAACACAGGCAATCTTAGTGCGAGAGAGAAAGAGAGAGAGAGAGAGAAACTTAGAGAGCGCACCGCGTTGTGCGCGGGGTGTTAACTGGCCGTTTGACTCCTGAGCAAATGCGAGTGTAAGGGTACAGAGTATGTTATAGTCGGGCTTGACCGACTTTCTTTCTTGTTTTCCTCTGTGTACATAAAAGTACGAGACTTGCTTTTACCTTTTCCAACTTGACTTATATTTTATTTTGATGTCGAAATCGCAATATAGTTTGGATTTCTAAGACCCATCTTTAATTATCATTTTAATTATCTTTACAATAAAATTATGATTTCATGTCATTATATTAGGAAAGTTATTAAAGTTCTTAAGAAATTGACTCAAATGATTGTTTTAACCAAATCCATCCTATGGTATATAAATTTTAACATGTCAATACCATTAAGTAATAACAAAGATTATACAATGAATGTATGTTTTTAATTCTCTAGTAATAATAAATGTGTAGACGACCCAATAATTTTAATTCTTTTAATTTAATTTCTAATGCCTGTTATCAGATGACAGAAAAATTATTTTTGTCATAAGACAGCTGTTCAAAAGCATTCATCTTTCAAAACTTTTAAGCGTGTTTCTATTCATATGAAGTATTGTGCCGAAAATTCTTTAAATTGATCTAAGAATAGACCTTTAACAGAAAAATTGAGAATATGCCGAAACCAAAACAATAAAAAAAATCCACCAATTATTCTCCAATTCCGAAATGTACACCAACAAATTTTTGGTTTTTACATCCAGTCTAGTGCTAACAAACTTATTCTTGTAATAGAATTGAGCCGTCTAAGCTTGAATTAAGTTTGACACAGAATACTTCAAAATTCATTGATATTTAAAATAAAAATGTACAAAAAAAATAGCAATGTCATAGTGCTACATAGCCACAATTTCTTGCTGTCATCATTTAGTCTGAAGGGCTGAAGAGTAAACGGCATTGGCAATTGATGACTTTACCGCCAATGAATTATTCTTTTTATACTTTTTCAAGGATGAATCGGGCCTACAGAGGCGGCTTTGGAGTTGGAATAGTCAAGCAGCAATCCAAAATACTAAATAACTTTACTCTAGAGCAGTCGTTCAGAGTGAACAGTCATGGACCAATGAGTATTTGAGATAAAATTGGCGCTGCCTCTCAATTTTGACTGGTTAAAGCCATGATACAGGTGAGAAAATGTTCTTTTGGAACATCAAAAACTGAGATTCAAGAAATATGCATATACAATCATCGACTCATGGGCATCAAAAAAGCTAAAAAAACAAGCTGTTGGAAAGGGAACAGTCCTCTAGTGGAATAATTGAGGGGATCAACTTATAAACCGAACCGAATTCCTTGTATTGCCGGATTTGTATATAAAAGAATCGAAAAGTCTTCATTTTCATATGTCAAATTATTACTGACCTAATCAATCTCCTAATAATCTCGTGTTCCGAACTTTTTTGATTTTTGGACACCTATTTACGGGTTAAGGTTCGCTCTCGTCTGCTCGGCTTTAGCGCCGCTTTGTTTGACATGAAGAGGCCAAGACGCGTTGAAGAAGCCGCTCAACAGACCAACACCTTTTTGTTTGCCAGTTTTAGCTTATTGTTTGGGTATATAAACGGTGGGCCATCTGCAGATGGTCATCATTCAGCTTAAGTGTCTCTTGGCCTAAGCGTCGCAAGCCAAAAAAGCAAAAATCCAACGAACTTTCGAACCCTAGCAACAACAAATCAACAACAATGGTGAGTGCAAGCATCGATCAAGATAAGCGGAGCAACTGGAGGAGGAGGAGGAAGTTGACCTTACTGGAAACGCCTTCTCCATAATAAATATCATTCACCTTGGCCTGTCAATTAACATGTCACGGGACTTCCCCTTCTACAACTGTTTTTGTTTTTTTACTAGAAACTCTTCGTGTTTGCTGTGTGTGTGATTGCTGCCGTTTCGGCTGATGTTTCGCATCTGAATCTGGGAAGTGGCTACTCGTACAACAGGCCATCACCAACTTTTGACATCCCGGCAGCATCTGCTCCAGTGTACTCAGCGCCTGCACCAGCTCCTGTGTACTCCGCACCTGCCCCAGCTCCAGTTTACTCTGCACCTGCCCCAGCTCCTGTTTACTCCGCACCTGCACCAGCTCCTGTTTACTCCGCACCTGCCCCAGCCCCTGAGTATCTACCTCCAGCAGCTCCTTCGTACTCTGAGCCTGCACCAGCTCCCGTCTATTCAGCTCCGGCTCCAGCTCCAGTTTACTCCGCACCTGCCCCAGCTCCTGTCTACTCCGCACCTGCCCCAGCTCCAGTTTACTCCGCACCTGCCCCAGCTCCTGTTTACTCCGCACCTGCCCCAGCTCCAGTCTATTCCGCACCTGCCCCAGCCCCTGAGTATCTTCCTCCAGCAGCTCCTTCGTACTCTGAGCCTGCACCAGCTCCCGTCTATTCAGCTCCTGCCCCAGCTCCAGTCTACACTGCACCTGCCCCAGCTCCTGTTTACTCCGCACCTGCCCCAGCTCCAGTTTACTCCGCACCTGCCCCAGCTCCAGTCTATTCCGCACCTGCCCCAGCCCCTGAGTATCTTCCTCCAGCAGCTCCTTCCTATTCTGAGCCTGCACCAGCTCCCGTCTATTCAGCTCCTGCCCCAGCTCCAGTCTACTCTGAGCCAGCACCAGCTCCCGTCTATTCAGCTCCTGCCCCAGCTCCCGTCTATTCAGCTCCTGCCCCAGCTCCTGTCTACTCTGAGCCTGCACCAGCTCCCGTCTATTCAGCTCCTGCCCCAGCTCCCGTCTACTCCGCACCAGCTCCATCTTACTCTGCTCCAGCTGCTGCTGAGTACCTTCCTCCTGTTCATGATGCTCCTGCACCCGTGGAGCAATCATCCGGCTACCAATACAATGTGCCAGCCAAACGTTTCCGTTTCTAAATGTGCCTAGTCATATGGATCCGTGGGGATCTCCACCAGTTAAGCGCCAGGATTCGTCGCTTGTTAAATTAACAAGCGTCCTCCTTTCCCTGTATCTTTGTTGTTGATATTTTGTTGTTATGCAAAGTTTTTGTTGAGATTTTTTAGCTAATAAATAATAAATAAAATTTAAAAAAAAAAAACAATTTTAAATGTAAACCCAAAAGTCTTTCAAGTTTTCCCTTATCTGCAGATGTATTGCGTATCCCATTCGATCGCTTATAGACATTTAAATTCGTTGTCATAAAAAACCAAGTGAAAGAGACAATCGAGCAAAATTCGCAAAACAAATTCCCGTTTAACCACATTTTGCGCAAGTTTTTTACGATTTCAATAAACAACATAAAAAGATGACCTCGGTTTAGGCACTGGACCATGGACATAACAAAAGACCAAGATGACAATTAGTGCTGGTGGAAGTCACACCAGAACCTGATGCAGGCCAGTTTCGATTTTTTTCAATCCGAAAATTGGAGAACTCGTATGGAATATTGGCTAATCGCTTCCAAGTTTCGTTTCAACCAATAATAGGACTCCACAAGTTTTCCTTGCGTGCGTGACAGCATAGATAATCACTTGTGTACTCCTCGGGGTGGACGCTCTCAATAATGAAACTGTAAAATTTCCTCGCTAAACACAGCTTTTGCCATTTTCATAATTTTTAATACCACGAATGTAAAAAGTGCGACCTTTTGTACATACCATAGAAATCCTGATTCAAAATCATATAAAGCTGTGCCATTCACATACATTTCATACATTTGTAATCTGTGATTTCCGGAATATTATTGAAACGTCCCCTACCCCTAGAGGAAAAAGGTCAGAATTCCCACAGCCCGCTGTATTCGGCTTTTTTCCGCTATAAAGCTAAAACCATCACTGCTGTTTGGCCAGCGTTGGCAAGTGCTGCCCATCTGCTATAGCAAAATGGCAGACAGAATGTCTGACTATCAGAATGACTTCCGGCAATTCGGCAAAAGCATTGACATTTCGGCACACTCGGCAATGCAATTTCAATCCGCTTAAATCAACCGCAGTTACTTTAGTGAAAAAAACGAAAAGCAAAAATTAAAACAAATTACGAAAAATAAATATTATAAAATGTATTCTTCAGTACGATGTTCCAAGAAGAATAATGGAGAATACAACAACTACGGAAGACGCAAGAGGGCAGGTCAGTTCCTGAAGCCGCCCATCAAAGTTGTGTTGCCTGGCAGTTTGGTGTCACCAGAGACGCCAGAAAAAAAGCGTCATATCTCCGTCATATGCCATACAAAGGACTGTGTAGTGGACTCCAGGGGACAGAAAATAATTAATTTATACGACTCATTTGACCTGACCGTGCTTGAAGGCAGAACCCAAGGAGATGCAGAAGGATGTTACAGCTTTACTCGCGAAGATTCAAATACCTTCATTGACTATTGTCTAGTCCAAGGTAGTTGGCGCCACTGCGTAGAAGATATTGACATCCAGGAACAGATCTTTTCGGACCACATGCCACTAGCAGTAGATATTTGCTCGGGCAGATCGGTTATTTGGCAGCTATATAAAAAAGTGTGCCGAATTGAACAAAATTCCATAAGAAAGAAGCTAAGAAATTGTATGATTATTTCCAGAGCCGCCCTGACAATGTAGTGTGACCAGGCAACAGGAAAAAAGTCAGCTGTTTGTATAAAAAATAAGCGGGCTAATTCAAATAAAATAAACTAGTGTTTAAAATTGAAAATGGAAGTCACTAGTGTAAATTCAAATGTCAATGCCAATGTCATGGTCTCTTTCATGTAAGCATTTTGTGTGGGGAGGTAGAAGCCGTGCCCTTTATTTTGGACTGCGAGAGCAGAACTTGGCCACTGCGACATTCTGCTATAACGGCAAGCCAAAACGGAGATTCAACCAGAGTTAATATTCATAGCGGAGGAGGACAAGAAAACTAACTTCTTAAAACCAAAACATACCAAAACATACTCACTTTCCGAGACATCTAATTTTGTTCGTTTCCAAAAAAAAAATTATTAAATAATTAAGAAAAAAGCCCAAAACTCTGGAACTATTCAATTTCCCATTTTGAGCTTAATACAGTAAATTCAAGGACACAAGACCAAATTTTGAGAAAAAAATGAAGAAAAAAATAACTTCCCTTTCCCGGCAATGAATTTTTGTTTTCTTATTTCCGCGATTTGGTAACCAAAAAAAATTGAAATATTTTTAAGTGTAAGTAATTGGAAAGTTTGGGATCCGAAGTAAATTTACAGATTTTTAAAATATTTTTATTACCAATTCCTTTGGATAGCAAGCACTTGAAAATAATTAAATTTTTTTAATAGCTAAATTTTCAAATCATTTTTTCCCGCGAATTAAGCACATTTCGGCAAAATGCTGAAAATACGTATATACTATTTTACAAAAAAGAATACGAAAAACATTATTTCGAGCAAAAATAAAGTTGAGTGGCCGATTTTTCATGGAATCACCCATATATATGTTGGGATATACAAGTTGGGATATATGTAAATTCTTGACAAACAGCCGACAGTAAATGCCCAAATGTAAATGCACTAGATGAAATGCAGTTTTGCAAAGAGCAATAATAACAAGAAAATCTAAAATATGTAGGAAATTATTGTACCAATTGTATTTACCCAAGGATAACAAGCCTTTAACTTACCCAAACAAAAAGACTGGAAAAATAATTGTAAAGAATTTGGCGACGAACTGCACTTTCTGTTTTGCATTTGATTGGCTTTTAGGTATTTTGTAGGGTTTTCCTATATTGCTATGTGGTCACACTGGAGTCGCAAAGTGTTAAAAAGTGCAACATTTTTTCTTATTACTGTTTACACTGTTACAAGTTTGTACGACCATACAAAAACATGGCGGTTGGTTTTGAATTTGGTACAGTCCACACTGTTTATTTTTTTTTTGGCATAAACTCTTGTTAAGCTATTTACTCGCAATTTGGTTTGCAAGCTTATTTAAGACCCCAAAAACGAATTGCAAAGATTCAGTCAGTTAAGACCCATATTTTATATAGCTGCCATATAAGCAATCTGGCAGATTTGCTTCAACTTTGTTGTTTCTTATGCTTTTGAGCTGAAATTTGGTTTTTACTCGTATTTTATGCTCCTTATACGATTTACAAAATTGTCTCATATAGCTGCCATATAACCTATCTGGCCGATTTGAACCTACTTTGTTGGTTTTAACGCTACTGAGCTAAAATTTGGTCTTTACACGTATTTTTAGCTCCTTATATTTGATTTGGAACAATATTTCATATAGTTGCCATTCAACCGATCGGGCAGATATACATTAACTTTGTTGGTTTTGACGCTATTGAACTGAATTTCAGTTTGAATACGTATTTTAAGCTCCTTAAAGCTAGGTACTCAGACGCTGACAAATTTGTCAGAGCCCATCTAATTACATAGCTCAGGAAATCCGCGCATTGTCAGAGTGAGTACTGAGCAACTGACAATGAGCATGGAGCTGCCAACTCATGTTTTTATACTCCGTTACTCGTAGAGTACAAAGGGTCTACTAAAGTTCGTGCAAATGTATGTAACAGGCAGAAGGAATCATTTCCGACCATATAAAGTATATATATTCTTGATCAGCATCAACAGCCGAGTCGATATAGCCATGTCCGTCTGTCCGTCTGTCCGTCTGTCCGTCCGTCCGTCCGTCCGTCCGTCTGTATGAACACCTAGATCTCAGAGACTAGTAAGAGCTAGAGCAACCGACATGTATGAAATGTAGACTCCTATTGTACTTGCACGCAGATCAAGTTTATTTTCAATTTTTGCCACGCCCCCTCCCGCCCCCGCAATTTGGAAAAAACGTCATATCTCCTACAGTTTTGATGATAGATGGTTCGTACTTTCTAGAGATATCTAGTTCTTAAAATTATTTATCGATTTGCTGAAGGAATGATAAAGATCGGATGAACGATACTCAAGTTATGAGCAAAAAACGATCAGTTAACACCCACCACCCACCCCACTCATAACCTAAGCATTGCGTTCAGCAGCAATCTTAGTGAGAGAGAGAGAGCGAGAGAGAGAGACGAGTTAAAAAATGTTGCATACTTTTCGGCTGACCCACCTCAGGCATACAGTAAGGCTATTAAACATTTGTTTCCATGAGTAACGGGTATATCGAA
Organism: Lordiphosa magnipectinata; assembly: GCA_037044535.1. Lineage (NCBI taxonomy): Eukaryota > Metazoa > Arthropoda > Insecta > Diptera > Drosophilidae > Lordiphosa > Lordiphosa magnipectinata. Next base: position 1,289 of record JBAMBO010002744.1, on the reverse strand, counting down.
GTCGGTTAGAGCCGACTTTAACTTACGCTCTCGTTTTTTTTTTAAAAACAGCTGTTAATTGTCGAAATTATGAAACACGATTGATAACAAACTTTTCAAAATTAAAGCAAGGAAGGACCAAAAAACAAAACAATAAAAAAAACAATTTGATACCGGCAGCTGCATCACTTGTAGCGCAGAATCCTTCTCCCTTTGATATGGCTGGTATGCCATTTACCCAATGTATGCACACCACCCGAGTCTACAGCACCCCAGTTTCCACAGCCAACGGCCAAGCAGCCCTGAGCTCTTGAAGTCTTCACAGCCCATTATAGTAGTGGCTCCTTCGGCTTACTGTGGCAGCTTCTATTGTGGCCACCTTTAAATCCGTATTCACCTTGTTTATCCTCCTCTAATACGCCCGGCGAGTATGATCTGCCTCCAGTCTATGGAGCTGGCTGTGGCTATGAATATTGCCTCTGGTTTAATATGCGGCCCAGCAATTTTAATCTCCAGATGCGTTTTGTGTTGTCGTTATAGCAGTATGTCTAAGTGGCTAAGTTCTGCTCCCGCAGCCAAAATAAAGGGCACGGCTTCTACAGCCAAACACAAAATGCTTCCACAAAATAGACCATGGCATTATCACAGACAACTGAATTTTCCCTACAGACTTCCATTTTAAATTTTATACACTCTTTATTTTATTTGAATTAGCCCGCCTATTTTATATACACACAACAGCTGATTTCTATCTGTTGCCTGGTCACACTACATTGTCTGAGCGGCTCTCGAAATTATCAAACAATTCCGCAAAAATTGTCAGCGTCTCCGTACTACGCTTATACTTAAAAATCACAACCCAAGCGGGCGAGAAAAGCAAAAGCCCCAAATAGCGTCGGTCATCGACGTCGCTAGCGACTGCACCCAGCTGCCTATAGAACCGGAGCCCAAATTAATTATGTTTCACTTAGTGTTCGGTTTTTTATTAGCGAAAACGCAAACAAAATCCTGTAATTCTGCAAAGGACATAATGCAGTAAGACGGATCCCTGCGTCTGTAGCAATGTTCGCAAGCGATCCAAGCAATTACAGCTTAACAAACAGGTTAAAAATTCCTACACAGATTGACGGTTACCTTTATAGTTGGCTGGAGCAATAGAGGCACGGTTGCCACACTTGGTGTTTTTGCACCAAAAATGGTGTTTTTTTTTCCTGTTGGTGCACTGGCACTTTTTTTTTATTGGAATCTGCTCTTTTGCATGGAGCCCGAAAAAGAAGCCAAAATTAAAAGAGTTTCTAAAATTCTGCGAA